>VSMD01039096.1:0-45489 GCA_008750895.1 Mirza zaza | reverse complement strand
GATCCGCCCACCTCGGCCTCCCAGAGAGCTAGGATTACAGGCTTGAGCCACCGCGCCCGGCCACCCCTAACTTTTAAGTTCCAGATTATTTTCGTTATCCGTATAAAATCACAGTAATGACAGTAGCTAACGGGTGTTGACCTTTTGTGCCCAGCACGAGTGTTGTTATTGTTACAATAATTATAGAGACACATGTACGTAGTACATGCATCTTTCAGTTTCTGCACATTAATTAACAAGTTATCATTAAGACAATATTGAAATTATGTCATGAATCTTCAAATGTGCTTCAAGAGATTCCCAACAAAGTGGCCGGGCGTGGTGGCTCACGCCTGTAATCCTGGCACTCTGGAAGGCCGAGGCAGGAGGATCATTTGAGCTCAGGAGTTCGAGACCAGCCTGAGCAAGAGCGAGGCCCCGTCTTTACCAAAAATAGAAAGAAGTTAATTGGGCAGCTAAAAAAATATATAGAAAAAATTAGCCAGGCATGGTGGTGCACGCCTGTAGTCCCAGCTACTCGGGAGGCTGAGGCAGGAGGATCGCTTGAGGTTGCTGTGAGCTAGGCTGATGCCACAGCACTCTAGCCCGGGCAACAGAGTGAGACTCTGTCCCCCAAAAAAAAAAAAAAAGAAAAGAAAAAGAGAGATTCCCAACAAAGTGTCTCTGTGACCTCCTGTTTTCAAGGAGCTCTGTGGATGCAGCCTGTGGCTATCAGGTGTCCCTGTCCCGTGGGAAGCTGCCCCCTGGCCTAGCGAGATAGTGCACACTCTGAGCATGAGCCCCTCTTGGAGCGGTAGCCACAGGCCTTTTCTACTTGCCTCTCGGGGGCAGCAGGCAGGGACCCTAGCAGGGTGTGCCCAGGGAACACATGGGCGTTTTAAAGAGGAATGTGTGCCTCTGTGAGCCTGTCATCAACATTTTTATTTCAAGTCAGAACAACACATTTTATCCTTTTGGCATTTATGGAGGACACAGAAAAGAACTGCTCTGAGTAAATAAACAGAGAAGATTAAAGGCCTACCTCCATGGTGGGCATGGTTTATGAGGCAACCAGCCAGGGGGGTCGTTGCTAGGCTTTTGTGATTTGGCTACAGCACTGAATGGAACCACAGTCTGGGTTCTGAGTCATTTCAGAAAGCTGGGGCTCCTTTGCTTCTGAGTTTTAGCATTTGGAGGTTGTGATCGGCATGTCTATGTACGTGTCTAGGGGTGTCCCTGTCAGCACACAGGTGAGCATGGGGGTGTCCAGGAAACACAGGCCTGTGCGTGTGTCAGGTGACTGTAGCGTGTCCCCTGCCCGAGTTATGCGTGTGTAGAGAATGTGCATTGGGGCGAATGTGGTGGATCTTTCTGGGTTGTCAGCCTTATATATTATGTGTGAATGAGCAATTATATGCAGGGGTCTGTATTTTTGTGTTGAAGGTGGGTCTGGGTGTAAAACTGGGATGTATCTAGTGTGGATGTGGGTCTGAGTTTGTGTTCGCGGTTGAGCCTGGATGTGCGTTGCTCAGTATGTGCTTCTGCCTGGGTGGGTCGGGGAGGGAGGGTTATGGGTGAGCTCTGCAGACAGGTCCCTGTGGGATTTGTATGCCCAGCTCCTATGGCTCTTCCTGGCTTGGTTGCTACCTCTGGTCCCTGGTGGTTCTGCCTTGCTGGTCCGCAGAGAGATCAACACCCTTCAAACCAGCTGCCTTGTTGGCTGCGGCTCACTCGGTTGGCCTCCTGATGCCTGCAGTTGCCATGGAAACCAAAGTAGGTCTGCTTCTGTCTGCCACCGGGTCCCTGGGCTAGGGCAGCTGTGGGCCAAAGCCATCGTATTGAGAGCTGGCAGGGTGGAGGCAGAGGAGGGGTCTAGGAGACCCTCTGAGCCTGTTTTTCCTCACGCCCTCCTGGGGTCTCTTTTCTGCTTCCAAACACGAGGGCAGGTCCCTGATGTCAGACAACTGGGATCAAAACAGCCCCGTTAGAAAAGAGCCTGACTTGTTCACACACACAAAATCCTTTCCTGAAAAAAAAAAAAATCGAGACATATGCTAATTCTACATTACTGTGCATGTCATTTGTACACTATTAATTCAGTGCCTAAAATAAAGTGGCTTTTAGGAGAGAGCTGGTGATATCTGATGGGAGGACTCTGTACATGTTTTTGTGGCCTGGTTTTATAATAGGCATCTGCTCAGAGTTCACTGTGTTGGGAAAACTTGAATGTAAGTAACAGTGTTAAACATCGAACAGATCACAGATCCTGTTTGGTTTTGAAAAACGGAGTAGCAAGCACAGACCTAGCTGTGTAAGCAAAGGGCAGTGCATTGTTAGGGCGACACAGAAAAGTGGCACAACCGTGAAAGAAAGCAAGGGAAGGATTAACACAAAAGTTGGGATAATGGTTAACTCCAGGGCAATGCAGGGAGGGTCACAGCTGGGGGGTGGTGGTGGGGAACAAAGGAGCTTCCAAGGCATTAATAGCATTTGGTGTCTTAACCCAGGTGGTGGAGACACAGATTAATGAGATAGAGAAGTAGCGCTTGACCTGGGAAGGAGCCCTTGACCTGTGGCTATAAAAGCAGGTCCACATCCTGGCTCCATCTCTTAGGAGGTGGAATGAGTCTAACCTTCTCTGACATGTCTCAGGCGTCCTTGTCTCTAAAGTGAAGGGTTAGACGAGTACTCGCTTAGGAACTTTCCAGGTAGACTCTTTTGCCCCTTTCAGGTGGAATGATTTGTTCATCTCTGACCCAGGCCTGCTGGGCACTTTTGTTAGGACACCATGCTGCTTTGCTTGGTGGAGATGGTGTTTCTTACTATTAAAGTGTGTAAAGTGTTTTTGATGTTGCAAGAGTGCAGTGTTGGGGTCCCAAAACCCCTTCTCCCTGGTGGGCCCCTGAGCAATAAGTCATTGGAGAGCCCCCCAGGAAACAAGGTGACCTGTGTTTGATTGTTCTTGAAGCCCAGGACCTGTTGGGCAGGTCAGCTCTGCAAGCAAGCTGAGAACTGCAGGCTGCCTTAGGTAGGGGCCAGGAAAACCATGTGAGAGGGGATTGCCCTAGGACTGTTTGATGCAGAGAATCCAGCGTTAGAGACAGACAGAAGGCCTGATCAGGACCCCAGGCAAAGGGACCACAGGGACCATGATGACTCCAGGGCAAGGGGATGCTCATCATTCACACATCCACTGAACACATAGTCAGTGCCCAGTATTTACTCAACGAATGTCTTTGGGGCAAATTCAAATTTAATGTCATTGATATTCTTGAATGTGGTGCTTTGTGAAGACATCAGGAGGTAGCCTGGTGGATGTCAGAGGTCTGCCATCACTCTCAGTGGTGGACAGCATGGGTTTTGGAAACAGACAGATAAGGGTCTGAGTCCTTGCTCTGGTATTTATCAGCTATGTGACCTTGGGCCTCTCTAATCCTTGGTTTCTGCGTCTCTCAAATGGGTGCAGTGTTAGCGCCTGTGTATAGCACTGTGAGGCTCACACGAGACGGTTCGCACGGAGTGCTCAGTGCTGTGCCTGGGACATAGCAAGCAGCAGGTGTTCAGGATGGCAGCAAGTGTGGGTACGGTCGGGTGGCCAGCAGGGTGGAAGGGGTGCAGTGCGCAGTGGAGTGGCTGGAGAGAGGAGTCTGCGCAGGAGGAGGGGGTGGGTTGACGCCGAGGCTTACTCGGAAGTCACGCTGAGGGAAGCGGGGAGTCAGTGACGTGTAGAGCTGAAAGTGAGAAAAATGAGCTTCAGCGAAGGGGAGAGCCACATTTAGCACCAAGCAGGGCATTCATTTGATTCATTCATCCCTTCCTCATCCATTTATTCATTCAACAAAGATGTATTGAGCCTCTCCTATGTGCCTGGCACTATTCTAGGTACCAGGGAAACAACAGTAGACAAAAATGTCAAAACCCCTGTCTCTAAGAACTTACTTTAGTGAAATCTAGTGGAACAATTTTTTCATTCAACAAACATGTTTGGAGCACTTGTCCATTGCATGATGTTGTATTTATCTGCCCTTTGTTTTTAAATAAAAGTCATTTTCAGAATGTTCTAACCTCATCCAAGCAGATTATGATGAAATGGGAAAATCTATCCACAGTTAGATGAGGAGAAATGGGACTGTGGGGACAGGCGGCATCATAAGACCAGGGATGATGGTATCAGCAGTGGCAGCCTTAGGCTGTCCATAGACAAGGAATCTTGGATGGAGGGGATTTCTGAGGTTGATGCTAATGGGGAATTTGGGCCAGGAATTTAGCTGAGCAATGGAATCCCTTCACTCATCTGGGAGCCTGAGTCTCATGGCCAACGTGGCTGTGGCTTGGGCACAGATTTCGCCCAGTTCTTGATTGTCACTGGCCTTCCTCCCCGCCTGCAGGCCCTGCCTTGAGCCTCCTCCCTAAACCTTCCTTACTCAGGAAAGAGCAGTCACACCAGACCAGAGAGAACCACACACAGCCTTTTGGACATCCCTTTCTCAAGGATCAAGAATTAAGGCCAGTAGAATTGGCAATCATGATGATACGGTCCATGTTCTGGACCGTATCATCATAAATTCTTGGTTCTTATCTGCAAGGATGCTTCGCTGGGTGGCTTAGGAGATCTTCTCAAGCTGTGGCAAGATCATTAACCCCCTGAGTGTGAAGCCCTGTTCTGGGGGTGCTGGAGACACGCTCAGCCTCACTGGCTGGTAGCCTAATTGCTGGAAGTCACTTCATGCATTGTCACATCTGGGCCTTTGCTGCAGCTTGTCCCCTCCCCTCCTTCAGTGCCTTCCCCTGCTCTGAGCCTAGCTGAATCCTACCCGCAGAAGCCCTGAAATACAAAGAACACAGGCTTTGGAGTTAGACAGACCGACCCACGTGTAAATCTTAGCTCTGCGATGTTCTAGCAACAGGAGTTTGGGAGCATTTATCCCTCCCATGCCCTCACTCCCCCAGCCTCTTTTCCTCCTAGATGACAGGCATTTTGCAGGCTGATGTGAGGATCACAGATGATGCGGTTGGTACCGATGGCTGGATTCAGCTGCTTTGCTTCCTTTTTGGAAAAAGGCAGGTCATGCATACCTTATTTTAAATGTAGCTACTGAGAAGACCACCTCCTCCATGAAGTCTCCCAGCCACTGGGATCTCTCATCCTCCTCCATTGTCTCTAGCCCTGTGCTGTTCCTTAGACCCCAGGGCCTGGGCCAGTCTTCCTGGGAGGCCAGCTCTGGAAGGGCGTGTGTGTCTCATCCACCTTTTACTCCCAGTGAAGCAGATACTTGGGGAATGTGTGCTTATTAGTGCGTGGGGGCAGGCATTACCTGGGGATGTGAGCAGGTGAAGGTTGGTCTTGGGGCAGTTGGCAATCAGGACGGTATCTGGGCTGGCTGCAGGGTGGGGATGGGGAGGGGCCTGCAGCCATCTCTCACTTGCCCTCTCCCACCCTATCTCTGTTTAGGGGCTTCCATCCCCTTCTCCATGACCTTGGTTTTCTTTGGCTCAGCCCCGTCCTGCTAACGAGCTGAGCCAGCTTGGCGCCCGCCTCTCCGATGTGCTGACTCAGTCCTGTGGCTCCCACTTCCTCTGCCCTTGTTTGAAAATGCCAAGTTAATTGCTCTCTGGCTTCAGGCTGCACTGGCAGAGGGCACGGCCCCCCTTTTCCTCTCCCATTCCCCATGCCCAGGGAGGGGGACAGGCCAGTGCCCTCCAGCCCTGGGCCTGCCCCCTGTGGACAGGGCTGGGTGGGGGATTGGGGAGGGAGCAGAGGAGGCAGAGAGGGGAATGGGTTATCAGTGTCCATTAGGGAGAAACGGGGAGGGAGAGGGAGGCGGAGAGGCCGACACTCTTGTAGCCTGGCCTCCATATTTCCTGGCGCTCAGGATCCACTGCCTGGATGGCCCTGGGCGTGTGTGTTGGGGGTGGGGGAGAAGCTGTGTGAACCGGGAGGTGGACTCTCCATCTGTGCCCAGAGCTGAGGGCTGGGAGAGGGTCGTGGTGCTGAGAGGGAGACCTTAGCCCTCAAACAGGTAGGAAGGGAAGGAGGGAGGGAGGGAGAAAAGGAAGGAAGGAGAGAAGGAGAGAGGGAAAGAAGAAAGGAAGGAAAGAAGAAAGAAAAGAAGGAAGGAAGGAGAAGGAAAGAGGACAGGAAGGAAGGAAGGAAGACAATGCTAATTCTTGCATAAGAAGCTTTCATTTAATTCCCACAGTGTGGGCTACAGATGTGCCATCCAGGGGTGCACATCAAAATATTTAACAACAGCGTGGCGTCAGCTCTGACTAATCAGGATGGATGCCAGGCAAGGACCTGGGCAGGGTCCTAGAAGCCCCCTGAGCAGCGCCAGCAGTTAACCCTTTAGGTGCTGGGCCTTGGGGAGGTAGGGGTGGGAAGAGCTGAGTGGGCATCTACATATCAGTGTGGAAGTGTTTCAACATTTTAACAGTGTAAGCTCCACAGCATCAGGGCTCTTCATCTGTTTTGCTCACTTATGTGTCTTCAGTGCCAAGACTAGGCCTGGTGCATAGCAGGGGCTCTGTCCTCTGTTGAATGAGTGGGCACAGGTGGGCGATGAGTGTCAGGAGCCAACGCAGATGATGGAGCTGCCATCAGTAGTAGGTGGTGGAACACACGCTGGGTGATGGTATAAGTAAGTCAGGCACCCCACTGAGGTCTGGGTGTTGGGGGGCAGCCCTGGGGGAGGATGTATTGAGGACCCTTCCTTCAAGACCTTGAATTTTGGGGTCCCCCTTCTGGGGATTGGTCCCTGGCTACACCCAGGCTGGCTGGCTGGGGCTCAGGGTGCAGGTGCTAAGGGACAGGTAGGACTCCAGGAGACACCTGGGGGAGGTCTGGGACACATGCAGATTCAATGTCTTTTCATTACGGTGGCGAAAAGAGAGGAAGAAGGCAGAGAAGGGACTAGAAAGGGAGCTCTGATCCCGTGGTGAACATTAAGGCATAGACAGATGATGGAGTTTTCTCTGGTTGGGAGTTTTCTCTGGGCCCTGTGCGTGACTGTGGCCGGTGGAGCCTCCTGTGGGCACTGTGTGTTTCTAGGTGAGGTTTCTGGTTCGGTGTCCTTGAAATGACCCAGGCAAAGGGAACAGGCCCTCTTGTCTTCTTTCTTTATCTTCATCCTTCTGCAGAGGCCTGGGAAGGTTGGGGTGGGTGGGGGAGTGTGGGGGAGGGAGATGGGAGGGGAGGAGAGAGATGCATAGATTGGGAGAAGACAGGACCCAGACAGGAGCTGCCTTCTTGGCTTTGTCCTAGCTGAAGAGCAGGTTCTGTTCTCTCCAGAAGGGGTGACGTTCTCTGATCATCGTTCAGCTTCTCAAACCAGGGGCTTTGCACAGACTGGCAGGGAGAAAGAAAGAAGGGGACGAGAGAAGGAGCACATGAGAGAACAATGGACTTCCTGAACAAGCAGGACACCTACTAGGAATTGGAGACCCCAAAATGCACCTGGAGGAGCACCGGGAACCCTGGCCAGTTTCGGTGCTTTCCGGGGTCCTGGAGTGTCTCCAGCTCGCGGGCCCCTTGAGGACTGGAGGGCAGGCGGCCCCAGCAGGCCACACTCCCGCTCCCGCCACTGCCTGGGCGGCTGCCCCATCACATGCTCCTGTCTCCTCCCTCCGTGGGTCTCCAGCCAGCCCGCCGGCTTGATGAATTAGCCCCATAGATATTCCATTGGGAAAGCAAACACATATCATATATATCTTTGACAAGTTATTATTCTCCCTTATCAGGATTCGGGTGCATCCCTCGCCCGCCATTACTCACGCTGTGCACCCGCCCTGCCTGGGACCCGGCACCAGGCACGCTACGCCGGCGCCCGCCAGGCTGCCCGTGAGCCCTGCCCTGCGCCTGGGGTGGGACGTGCGCCTGTGTGGGTGTGAGTGGGTGTGGGGAGCCCCACGCTGTCCTCCAGGCTGCAACCAGAGTGGGAACCATCCTGGTCCTGTTGTGGCCCACTGGCCTGCCTGCACACTTGTCTAGGCAGAGACTGGCTGGTGGCCCAAGATGGAACTGCTGGTGCTCTGGGCCTTTGGTTCTCTCACTGGAGCCAGGAGTGGGAGTTTCATCCCAGGGAATGTTCTGGTTTGGGCCTCACTCACATGCACATGCTACGGGTGGGCTTGTCCCCTGCCCTGCTGGTGGGTCCTTCCCTGGCCTGCTGGTGGGTAGATCCCTCTGCCATCTCCCACCAATGCCTGAGCTTCTTGGAGCCCATAGGGGTCCTCTAGGGCCCGCCCGTAGCCCCCGTGGTGGCTGATGTCCAGTGGCTGGGAGGGCAGCCCTGATGAATGAGATGTGAGTGAGTATTAGCGCTCTCAGCCTGGCCGTGGGGCTGTGATTTGTCATCTTTCACCCAGTGCATTCTCATGTCCCCAGAGGCAGGCTCCATATTAACAAGTCCTCTACTTAGGAATATAAATGGGGCATTTGGAATTGCTCCTGACAGCCTGAAGGAGCTAATGCACTCAGGCCTGGGGGGTGGGGTGGCAGGGGAGGGGAGCAGGAGGCGGGCTTCGTGCTGAGGTACCCTCAGGCCAGTGGGGAGGGTGACACCCCAATCGGCCTGATCCTGAGGGGGGATGGCGGGGGAGGGGATGTCCCTGTTGCCTCCACTGGGGCTGGGCATGGCTGCTCCCAGACTTCCACGCTGCCCTGGGCCTGTGAGGGGCCTGTCTCCGCACTCCCCAGGCACAGCCTCCTACCAGAGGGAGCTCAGCCGCTGTCCCCCCAGAGCCACCCTCTCCCCCAACAGGAGTGTGACGTGCCATCGCAGTGACAGCTGAGGGGTCACTTCCACCACTTCACAGCCCACTTGGCTGTCCTCTTTCTCCAGCTCCAGACTGCATTCCTGGGAACCCCCCCTCTTCCCTCCCCTGGGCCAACCGCCTGGCCCCTCAGGGCACCCCAGATGAAGGAGAGGGGTGGGAGAGGACAGGAAGCCTCCCAGGGATTGCTCCGGCCTCCCTCTTGTGCCCACGGCTGGGTCCTCGGGTGGCCAGTGCAGCCGTCAGGCAGGCTCCTGTGCCCTGGCCTGGGAACGCTCCTTGGGGCCGGGGGCAGCGACATTTATGGCAGAGGCTCCGGGTCCACTGAGGGGACGGCTGGGGGAGGAGGGAAAACTGATGGTCTAGAAAGGTGTTCTGGGCCAGCTGGCAGGTACACCTGGTACCAGGGCGGGAGTTCAGGTGGGGAGAGACTGTGGAGGGGGCTCAGAGAAGGCTTCCTGCAGAAGTGGAGTGCTCGGGCGCAGGTCTTCACTGGGCACAAGGAGAGGAGAGGGCAGAAGCGTTGGCAGGAAGCTACAGGCCAGGTTTGAGGAAGCACTGCGGACATTCATTCAGAGTTCTGGTCATTGCCCCAGGGCCAGAACCCAGCTCTCTGGTGGTGGTAGTGGCGGGACCGCCTTCTGACTTTTATTTATTTATTTATTTATTTTCCAATGCCAGCAGAAAAGCATTTTTAAAAATTTAATTTAATCACTTTGGTATGGCGCTCACCAGCCTCGAAACCTTGCCCACAGCCGGCACTCATAGTCTGCACGATAGTTTGTGCTGTGCATTGACGATGAATCCGTTTTGCTCTTGTGTGATGAGGAAAACTTTAAAGCACTGAAAACGTGTTTTACTTTACAGGCAGCTTTACTTGTAATGTAAATGAGAATAGGTAACACATACGTATATGTTTTCATTACGTTATTTTTAAATGTTCACAATTTTATTTTGACAAATGAAAAATTAGAAAAGTCATATCACAGCTGTCGGCTAAAGTCGGCGCTCGGCTGTGCACCTTCCTTATCACGGCTGTCAGTTAAAGTCGCTGTGCGTATTCATCTGTGGCTGTCGACTATAGTCGATGCTGGTACCGAAGTGGTTAATGATTTTTCCCTCCAATGCCAGCAGAGAAGCACCTATCTCGTGACTTGTAATGCCCCCATCAGCTGAGGAAGGATGGGAGGCGGATGAAGTGAAAAGGATAAGTCTGGCCTGGTTTGGGCTTTGGGGCCGCAGCGTCCAGGCCTCTCAGCTCCAGGGACTGGGTGAAGTCTTCAGCCCCTGGTGGCCGTGCCCAGCCGGGGCTTCGCCCTGTGCACCTGCTGGCGTGGGGTGGGTGTGGAGGTGTCCGTTGCAGGTAGCTTCATCGCCACTAGAGGGCAGTGCAGGCCCGTGTTTCGCTCTCCTTCCAGCGACAGAGGGCCCAGGCTCTGCTGGGGAGATAGCGGGTGGGGGTGGGGAGGATGCCAGGGCTGGTGACCAGGCTGGGAACTAGAGTGCCTGTTCTGCTCCCTCTTGGGCTGGGACCTACTAGTGCCTGAGTTCTTCAATTCCAAGTTAGGGAAGAAAAAAAACCTCTGGAAATGTTGACACCATGGGAAAAAAAGGCGTTTACTTAAACATTTAATGTCTATCAATGCAATCCTTATTTTGGTGCCTTTTACAAAAATGGGTTATGAATGTCATGAATGCTAAAGGGCTTTGTAGAAGACCGTGTAGTTGGTGGTCAAAGTCACAGGCTTTGGCGTCAGACGGCCTGGTTGTAATTCCAGCTCCACCGCCCTGGTTGCTGGGTGGCCTTGGGCAGGCTAAATATTCATAACGTCTCTAAGCCTCAGTTGCTCCATCTGTAAAATGTGGATTATGATATCTGCCTTGTAGGGTTGTTGTGAGAATAAATGCTGCAAGGATCACTTAACACATGCCTGGCTGTCGTGAGTGTGCCAGGGTAGCTCTTTCATTTTCACGAAAAGCAATTATGTTTGATTACGATGGAAAAGTCAGGGCCCAAATTTAAAGCAAAACCATGATTTTTCCTTCCATTAGTACTTTAATGACCACTCTCCCCCCCAGTGAAAAGAATTGGAAAAACTTCCCCCAACCCTCACATTTTCTAGGCATTCATACAAAACCGAGTGCCAATTCGCACCTTAATTTATGTCACATTTCCCGGGGTGTGGTTGCCTGCTGAGCCCCCACTCCCTTGCTGCATGTAGGATGCTGGTGCTGTGAGCCAGTGGGCCCACCAGGGGGCCCTCCCGCTCCTGGCCCCCCGCCTCGCCACACATTAGAACCATCTGGAGAGCTGTTAAAAAATGCCAGTGCCTGAGCCCGGCCCCCAGAGATGCCGATTGGCTTGGTCTGCGGTGGGGCCCGGGCGTGAGACTGATCAAAAGCTGCCTGGGCGACTCCACGGTGCACCCAGGGTGGAGGACCCGTGTCTGAAAGTTTTCTTCTGGTGGAGGGCGGTGCCTCCGGCTCCCCAGTTGCCATGGTCTCCCAGAATTCTGCACACATTTAGGAAGAGAAGTTTAGCCTGGTGTGGGAAATCCCTCTGGGTTGCTAGTGAGGAGGCCTTGCCTCTAGTCCTGGCTTGGTCTTTAACTCTGGTGGTCCTCTCTGGACCTCGGTCTGCTTGTCCGTCAAGTGGGACGAGCAGCACCTGTTGGGCCTAAGGAGTTACCCGGTGTGAGGGTCAGGCGTGGCAATGAGAGTGCGAATGCTTTGGAACAGTCTGAAGCCGAGGCACCCACGAGCGGTTTTCTCTCACCTGGCTCTTTCGTTCGCCAGGCTGCTATAACAAAGCGCTGCAAACTGCGCAGCCAAAACAACAGAGCTTTCTGTTTCCTAGGTCCGGAGGCTAGAATCCAAGATTTCGGAATCCAGGTGTGGCAGAGCTGGTCGCTTCTGACGGCTGGGAGGGGAGGCTGTGAGGGAAGGTCCCAGGCCTCTGCCTGGCTGCTGACGCCTGTCTTCTCCCTGTGTCTCCTCTTGTCGTCTTCCCTTTCTGTGTCTCTGTGTCCAAATCTCCCCTTCTTATAAGGACACCCGTCATCCTGGGTTAGGGTCCACCCTAATGATCTTTTTACCTTGTAACTTGATTTTTAATGACCTGATTTCGGCTTGATTACCTCTGTAAGGATAATCAAGGACCCGTCTCCAAATAAGGTCACATTCTGAGGTGCGGGGGTTGGCACTTCTACACGGCACTTTTGGAGGACACAGTTCAACCCATCACAGAGGGCAAGCGTGCCGGACTGCTTGATTCAGAAAAGAGCAACAGGAACAACAAACAAAAACCACTCTAAGGGGACATGGTGAGGGGTTGGGGGAGGGAGGGAAGGGACAGGGCAGGGACACGGCCCAGCTTCCCTCCCAGAACAACCCTCCACCCATCTCTCCACTTCCTGCTCCCTTGCCTGGCTGCGTCTGATTTGCCTCCCAGGTTATGGGGTGTGTGTGGTGGGAGGGTGAAAGGGACAGAGTTGCGTGGCTCTACTCCAGGGGGCGGGGAGGCACAGGCACTCACAGTCTGCATGGATGACACCCCCGAGCACTGCTGCTCTTGCATGACGTGGAGGTCTGTGGAGGGGAAGTCGTAATGAGAGGGGGCAGGTGGGATGCGGCAGGTGAGGCCAGCTCCCCTTCTTCCTTGTCGTGTGTGGGGAGAGGAGGGAGAGCAGGAATGGGAGGGAGAAAGGGCTTCGTGTAATATTCAGGCCAGGCGGGGCTCCAAGCCTTGTTCCTGTAATTGACGAGTGGTCGGGCTGCCTCCCTCCTGCCCCTGTCTGTGCCCAGGGACCGCCAGGCGGAGGGCGTGTGTGTGTGTGCATGTGCGTGCCCGTGTGTATGGCCAGGTGTGCATCCATATTTATCAGGGGTGAGTCCCCAGGAAGCAGCCGGATGCTGAGCATGGCGGGCAACCTGCTTGGGCCAGCTGCTCCAGCCCTGGCCCACCGCTGGAAAGAGGAGGTTTGGAGCGGTAGCCTAAACAGGGACGCCCTGTTTTGTCGTGTTTGCTGGTGTCTGTGGTGTAAATACTCCTGCCATGGCTGAGTTCCAGCCGTCAACACGGTGCTAACGGGCACACAGCACGCCTGAAAATTTACTACTGTGTCTCGTCCCCCTGTGTAGAGAAGAAACTTTGGCCCAGAGGTGGAATAGCCCAAGGTCACGGAGCAGCCAATTAGGGGCTCAGCTGGACTGTGTTGGCGTGTCTTGTGTCACCGCTGATAATGGGTCCTCTGTGACAATGGGGCCTTCTTACCTGCTGTCTCTAAATTTAATTTCCATAGCCACCCAGCAGGGCATATACTGTTAATTACATTTGCTCATGAGGAAACTGAGGTTTAGAGAGACTACGAGATTTTCCCATGGTCACATGACCAGTCGGCGGCTGTGCATTCACTGAGACCTAGGTCTTCTGAGACCAGTCCTGGTTCCTTCCACTGGCCCGGGATGCTGAGAGCAGGATGCCTCCCCCCCACCCCCCCATGCAGCCTCTCCAGGGCCCCACGACTCTCCAGCTATAAGACCCCAAGCCGGGCACAGGTGGGGGCCCCTGAGCCTTCCACTCTAAGTGCCAGCTGCTGGGTGATCCCACCCTTGGGAAAGGGCCAGGGAGCTAAGCTTGGCTGTCTGCCTCTCCCCGAGGGTAGGCCACTCCCACCCTACCTGTTTCCTTCTCAGCCAGGGCTGGGACCCCTGGGGCTGTCCCCACCACTCAGCCTCAGCTCCTCCATGCACACAACCTCCCAAGCCTTTCTTCCAGCTGCCTCTGGACAGCACAGGTCCTCATGGCCTCACCCGGGACAGGTGAGGAAGCTGTCCGTGCATGGGTGTGTGGGTGTGGCTCCATTCCTGAAACAAGATCTCTTCCTGATCCAGCCCGACAGACAGAGGGAAGTCTCAGCCTTCAGAACCATCTGAGTCTCTCAGGCCTGGCCCACTATGTTCAAGGAGACTGCAGCTTGTTTGGGAGACAGACAGACAGACGACAGACCAGCAGGAGGTGGAAAAGGAGGAAAGACAGAGAGGAAGAGAGACGTGAAGATTGTGTGTGTTAGAGAAACAGTATAAAGCAGATAACCAGAGCTGATATGTGCTGACATTGTGCTAAGTCCTTACTGTAACTCTTTGAGGTATGTACTACTTTATCCCCATTTTAGAGTTAAGGAAACAGGCTCAGAGAAGTTAAGCATCTTGCTCAAGATCACACAGCTAGTGGTGGTTAGGGGATGATTCAAATCCATATGTCTGTTCTCACCCATTACGCCACCAGGCCTTCCTGCTAAGGAGCGGGAAGGCAGAGTGAGTGAGACAAGGAGATTGAGAGGTGAGAGAGTGAGGCCAGATGTGATTATTCCCAAGGGTAGATCCCCCAGCAGCAGGCACTTAGAGTGGGAGGTCCCGCCTGTGCCCAGCTCTAGGTCTCATAAGTGGAGGGTCCATGTCAGCACCCTTATATGCCTGGGGGGCAGCCTGGGGTGCCATGGCTGAGAAGTAGTACAAGGTACGAAGGAGAAAAAGCACCTATCGAGGAGTCAGGTGAGTTCTTGCCAGCTGTGTGGCTTTGGGCAAACCACCTTACTTCTCTGGGCCTTAGGTTTTTCATCTACAAAAGGAAGTAATAATTCTTCCCTGTCTTCCTCTCATGCTGGTCCTGATGGCCATAAGCAATAATGGATGTGATTACACGATTGTTCATCTAATAAAACATACTAAAACCCACCGTTTTTTGGGCACTAGGAATAAGAGTGAGAACAAGTCAGACACTGTCCCAGTTCCTTGTGGGGCTTCTAGTCTAGAAGGTGCTACAGGCCACCGCAATGGAGAGGAGTAGGTGCTACATCCAGGAAGTGGCTGGACGTGGTAGCTCATTCTTGTCATCCCAACTCTTTGGGAGGCTGAGGCGGGAGGATTGCTTGGGGCCGGGAGTTTGAGACCAGCCTGGGCAACACAGCGAGACGCTGTCTCTACAAAATCAATCAATCAATCAGCCAATTCAGGAAGTGACAGGAGTGGAAGAAGGGCCACTTAACCCAGTTTAGGGTGTCAGGAGAGGCTTTTTGGAGGAAGTGACACTGAAGCTGAGACAGGATGATAAATAAGAGTTGGCTGTGCAAAGGGTTTGGGCTGGGGAAGAGGGAAGTGTTCCAGGAGAGAGCATGGTGGGGGGGGACTGAAAGTAATTGGATTCAGCTGTGTAAAGAAGCACCTATTTTTATCTGCCTATAACATACCTTGGTCAAAATTTAAAGGTGGCCATGAGCTCTAGTATTTAAATTTTGTGTCCTAAGAACTCTTTGCCTAACTGAAGGTGATAAAGATTTTTCTCCTGTTTTCTTCTAGAATGTTTAGCTCTTACATTTCAGGCTATGATTCCTTTCAAGTTAACTTTCATATAAGGTGTAAGATAGATATTGAGGTTCTTCTTTTCTTTCTTTTCTTTTTGCATATGGATAGCCAATTTTCCACCACAGTTTGTTAAAAAGACTTTCCTTTTCCTATTGAATTACCTTGGTACCCTGTCAGAAAATCAATTGACCATATATGTTGGGTGTATTCCTGGACTCTTCTGTTTCATTGATTTGTATGTCTGTCATTACCCCAATACCACTCTGACAAGTAAGTCTTGCAATCAAGTAGGGTAATACCTCCAGCTTATTTCCCTCTCCTTATTCTGGGTCTTTTGTATTTCCTTTAGAGTTAGATTGCCAATCTCTAAAACAAAGTCTACTGGTCTTTTGATTAGGTATGCATTAAGTCTATTGATCATTTTAGGGATAATTAATATGTTGACAAAATATTGAGTATTCTGATCTGTGAACATGTTACATCTCTTTAGTTATTTAGTATTTTAGTTATTTTCTTTCAGCAATGTTTCGTCGTTTTTGGTGTACAGGTCTTACAGAAATTCTATTAAATTTATTCCTGATTTTTTAAGTAGTATTATTTAAAAATGGTCTTTCCAATTGCTTCTTGCTAGTAGATAGAAATGCAGTGCAATTGTTTTTTTTTAAAAGTTGGCCTTGTATTCTGTGTCTTTGTTAATATCATTTATTAGTTCTAATAGGTTTTTTGTAGATTCTTTGGAATTTTTTTATAGAGATCATCTTGTTGTATAATAAAGACAGTTTTACCATCCCTTTCAAATCTATTTATTATTCCTTTTTTCTGCCTTATGGAACTAGCTAGGACTACCTGTACTATACTGAATAAAAGTAGTGAGAACAGACATCCTTACTTGTTCCCAGTTTTAATGGAAAAGCATTCAGTCTTTCAGCATTAAGTATAATGTTAGCTGTAGGGTTTTAAAATTGCCCTTTATTGTGTTAAGGAAGTTCTCTTTTATTCCTAATTTGCTGAGAGTTTTTTTTTTAATATCACAAATAGATGTTAAATTTTGTCTAATGATTTTTCTATATCTATTGAGATTATCATATATTGTTTTTGTTTTTAGTTTGTTAATATGGTGAATTACATTGATAGGTCTTCTATTAGTTTCTGCTTCATATATTTTAATATTATGTTGTTAGTGCACACACATTTAAGATTGTTATGTTTTGTTGCATAATTGACCTCTTTATCATTACAACTATCCCTCTTTATCCTGGTAATATTTCTTGTTTGGCAAACTACCTTGATATTAATATATCAGTGCTTTCTTTTGGACAACGTTTACATGGCATATAGTTTCCATCCTTTTACTTTTAATTTAGCTCTGCCTTTTTGTTTCCAGAGTGTTGGGTCTTGCTTTTTAAATCTAGTTTGATGATCTCTGTCTTTTAATTTGGGTGTTTAGACAATTTATATTTAGTGTAATTATCTACATAGTTGGGTTTAAATTTTCCTCCATGCTATATGTTTTGTTTGTCATTTCTATTCTTTGTTCCTAATTTTCTATATTTTTGGATGAATTTTAAAAAAATTATTCATTTTATCTGTACTACTAAAAGCCAGTTCTTTTAATTACTGTATTTCTCTCTCTCTCTCTCTCTCTCTCTCTCTCTCTGACCTTCTAATAGAGCCTCAGGGGATGGAATGGGTTGCCTGTGTCTCAAATCTTGAGATAAATTGTTATCTTCTGGATCCAAAATCCTAGTACAATCTATATAGCTCTTTCACTTGGTTTCCTTTCTTCTGAGGTATGTCACCACCTCAACTTATGGGAATCTTCAGGATGTCATAGACTGTGCCATTAATCAAAACCAGAGAAAGTGACCTAAATGTGAGATTCCTGGTGCTCCTGGACCCTTCCCTTCATTCTGAGGGACACATGTCTCTTACAGTGATTGCCAGGCAAGTGGACTATGGTGTAGCGAAAAGACTCACCTCTTGATAGCCACCCACAGCTGGAAAATTATGAGACATTCATTACATCCCAAGCTACTCTCATCCCTGGAGTGGACTGGGCCAGTATGATCTCACAGTATCTCTATACTTGTACCATGCGATAGCCATAACTGATACATCATAAGAATTAGGCCTATAAAGAAATAAGAGGTACAATTTCATGTAGTGAATTCTCTATTGTAGAGATATTCAAGTCATAATTGGACAACCACTTACATTGCAGAGGAATTTTCAATAATGGATGGGACTGTAGACTGGCCTAGTGGTTCTTAAATTTGCCTGAGCATCAGAATCACTTAAAAAGCTTTTTGTTTTAATTTTATTTTCTTGAAGGTAATATATGTACATAGTTTAAAAAAATCAAATAATACTGAAAGTCTTATAACAAAATACAGCGGTTTTCTGCCCAAGCCCTTACCACTCTCCCCAATCTTCTTCCTTAGAAGAAATATTTTTAGCTCCTTCTCCTAGTACTTAGACACATTTCCATTATTCCAAGTATTAGTAAATACTGATATCTTTTGATTCATCATTTTAGCTATCCATTGACTTCTATTTATTATAGATAAGGATTGAGTTATCATAACCCTCAGTATAGCTATATTACCATTTTAATATACCAACATTCAGTATTTACCTTGTTATACCTATGCAGATATTCATAACTGAGCATTGTAGTATATTTCCTTCCATTTCATTTCTCCTGAAATTAATAATTGCCCTGGTTTTTAATTTGCTTAGTTTTATGCGTACCCATTGCCGATTTTTCCCTACACTTCCTATCAGCCTTTTGGTGTGATTTACAAGGCCAGTATCACAAAGTAATCTGTTAGTTCCATGTTTTAAAAAATTAGAGCCATCCCTCCTGCAGACCTTCCTTCTACCTTGGCTGATTACTCTCAAGGCTTGTTGCACCTCTGTCATCCTGGGTCTTTGCTGCCAGTTTTGGGTTTCCCTCACCTCTCTCCTGGGTTGAATTTCTTGTTTCTAAATCTCATGTCTTTGTCTGTCTTATCAGATTGATGGTGGAAATGCAAAGGTATGGTGATGACATTCCTATCTCGAGTCATAGTGCTCCCATCCGGATCGGTGGTCTTCCACGTGCTGTGAACAGCGGTCACTCTAGGATCTATTTTCATCTCCATCTAGGAGATTCCCTTTGCTTCTCTCTAGCTCTTCCCCTTGCTTGGCTTACTCTCTTGTTTTGGTGGAAGACAAGCTCTGTAGCCTCATGAAAAAGTATGGGAGATAAACTTTTTGAGATCTTGTGAAATTGAAAGGTCTAATTATTGTACTTCATAGTAGGTGATAATTTGTCTAGGTGTAGCATTTATGGTAGCAATTGGTATTATTCGCCAATGTTTCTAATTCTTCCTTTCTTGGATACATGACGGGATTGCATATCCTCATCTTGAAGTTAGGCATTGAGATGTGATTTGCTTTTTAGACAAAAAACGTGAGCAGAATGGAAGGTATCCCTGCAACATAAGGCTTTAAGAGACAGCGTGTAATTCACCATATTTCCTCTCTGCTGCTGATGGACACATATGAGATGCTGGAGGCTCTGTCAGCCTAGGTCCCTGAGTGAGAATGACTTGGAACATATTCCTCCCCACCATGTGGCTGAGCAAGAAACATTCATTGTGTTAAGCCATCAAGATTTAGGGATTGTTTGTTGTCACAGCATAATCTAGTTCATCTTGACTGATATAAAGATTAACTCCTAGCGATGGAGTGCAGAAATAATGAAAGAGAAAGCTTAAAATAAATGGTCTGGCCTAGGGGCTGTGTGGTGAACTGCAAAAAAACTTTATTGGGGGTTATAAGATGGAAATTTATATTATGCAGTGGGAAATATTCATTAAAATTGCCTGGGCATCAGATCACATTCTTAAGGAAATTGTAACTCAAGATGAAGATACGGGGAAACAGTATGTTAGCATATGTCTGGTTATTATTGACTGTGCTTGGCAGCTTGGCAAAGTATTATAAGAAAGAGTGTGTTCAGAAAAGAATTGGCCGATATGCAAGAAAAAGGGAAAGTAAATAGAGAGTTTCCAAAATTTCTGGGCCTTGGAACATTTGGGAAAGCCATAATTTTGGATTCCAAATGGTAGCAGATAAAATTGAGAAAAGTTTTGAATGATAAAGATCACTTAAAATTTATTCTTGTGGCAAGGGTCAAAATAAGGGTATGGCCACCGTTATAAACTCGGAATAGGTTAAGATTGTTTTGGAGTAAAGATGCTTCAAGGATGTGGCACCCAGTTTTTCCTTTAAATAGGACAAATGCAGCAAGGAAAAGAGACTAACGTTGTGTATCTCTCAGATAACCCTGATAGGCCCAAGGTACACTGATCTTTAGATGAAGAGAGAAGATACGGAGATGAGAAATCAAAGACATGTGACTTTAGGATCTATGTCTCTGAAGGAAATACGGGCATGGCAGCAGGATTCTATTGCTGGCAGACTCTAATAGGTAAGAAGTTATTGAGATAGTTTACTTCCAAGACAGCCACCAGTCTGGAAGTAGAAAGGCTATTCAGGACTTAAAATGACCCCATCTATTAGTAGAAACTGATCTCAGAAAGGCACTCAACCCTCAAGGAGAGAAGATTCCTCTATTTTCAATTCACATAGTGCCAAGGAGAATAACGGAAAAGACATTCTTTCCTTGTCAGAGGAAAGAGTCAAGAGCAATGGAGTATAATGAACGAAGGAGCTGTACCCAGGTAGCATAATGGGACCCCAATCCAACAGCATCCGTGCACCCTCAAAATGTCTGCCCAGCAGCATTTCAAAACTGCTATGAACCAGTGACAAATGTGTCTTCCCATTCTTCCCCTTTCTCAGTGGGACTGGCTATTGTGGTTATCCTATCACCGTTCCAACCTTGTGTCATGGATGTGTGAAACAGAAAATTTCTTTTCTTTTTTATTTTATTTTAATTTATTTATTTATTTATTTATTTTTGAGACAGAGTCTCACTCTGTTGCCCAGGCTAGAGTGCCGTGGCATCAGCCTAGCTCACAGCAACTTCAAACTCCTGGGCTCAAGCGATTCTCCTACCTCAGCCTCCCTAGTAGCTGGGACTACAGGCATGTGCCACCAGGCCTGGCTAATTTTCTCTATATATTTTTAGTTGGTCAATTAATTTCTTTCTATTTTTAGTAGAGATGAGGTCTTGCTCTTGCTCAGGCTGGTCCTGACCTTGAGTGATCCGCCTGCCTCGGCCTCCCAGAGTGCTAGGATTACAGTCGTGAGCCACCGCACCTGGCCTATTTTTATTTTTTTGCTATTGAGTTGTTTGAGCTCCTTATATATTCTGGTTATTAATCCCTTGTCAAGTGGGTAGTTTGCAAATATTTTCTTCCATTTTGTGGCTTGTCTCTTCACTTTGTTGATTGTATCTTTTGCTGTACAGAAGCTTTTTAGCTTGATGTAATCCCATTTGTTTATTTTTTCTTTGGTTGCCTGTACTTTTGAAGGGTTATACTTTTTTTTTTTTGCCCAGACCAATATCCTGGAGCATTTTACCAATATTTTCTTGTAGCAATTTCAGGTTTTAGATTTCAGTCTTTAATCCATTTTTATTTGATTTTTGTGTATGGTGAGAGATAGGAGTCTGTTTTCATTCTTCTGCATATAGTTATCCAGTTTTCCCAGCACTGTTTATTGAAGAGATTGTCCTTTCCTCAATGTATGTCCATGGTGTCTTTGTCAAAAATAAGTTGGCTATAAATGTATAACTTATATCTGGATTCTGTATGCTGTTCCATTGGTCCTCTATGTCTATAAGCTGGTACCATGCTGATTTGATTATTATAGCTTTATAGTAAATTTTGATGAAGTCAGCTTATATAATACATCCAGCTTTGTTCTTTTTGCTCAGGATTGCTTTGGTAGGGTCTTTTGTGGTCCTCTGTACATTTTAGATTTTTTCTTTTTCTGTATCTGTGAAGAATGTCATTGGTGTTTTGATAGAGATTGCATTGAATCTGTAAATTGTTTGGGTCATATTGTCATTTTAACAATATTATTCTTCCAATAATGGAAAAGCATGGACTATCTATTTTTTTGTGCCTCTTCCTTTCATTAGTGTTTTATAGTTTTCCTTGTATAAATGTTTCATTTCTTTGGTTAAACTGATTCTTAGGTATTTTGTACTTTTTGTAGCTATTGTAAATGGTATTGCTCTCTTGATTTCTTTTTCAGATTGTTTGCTGTTAGTGTATATAAATGCTACTTATTTTTGTATGTTGACTTTGTATCCTGCAACTTTACTGAATTTGTTTATCATGTCCAAATTTTTGGGTAGTGTCTTTAGGTTTTTCTAAGTATAAAATTGTGTAATCTGAGAACAAGGCTAATTTGACTTCTTCCTTTCCAATTTGGATGCCTTTTATTTCTTTCTTTGGCCTATTTGCTTTGGCCAGGACTTCCAGTATTATATTGAATAAAGGCATTGAAAGTGAACATCCTTGTCTTGTTCCAGATCTTATAGGAAAGGCCTTCCATTTTTCTATGTTCAGTATGATGTAAGTTGAGGGTTTGTTACATATGGCCTTTATTATTTTGAGGTATGTTCCTTCTATACCCAGTTTGATGAGGGTTTTTATTATAAAGGGATGTTGAATTTTATCAAGTGTTTTTTTCAGCATCTATTGAAATAGCCATATGGGTTTTGCTCTTGGGTCTGTTAATGTGATGTATCACATTTATTGATTTATGTGTGTTGAACCATGCTAGCATCTCTGAGATGAATCCCACTTGATCATGGTGAATGATCTTTTTAATGTATTTTTAAATTTGGTTTGCTGCATTTTGTTGAAAATTTTTGGGTCTATTTTCATCAATGATATTGGCCTGTTAGCCTGTGTTTTTCTTTTCTTTTTGTTGTGTCCTTTTCTGTTTTAATATCAAGGTAACACTGACCTGGTAGAATGAATTTGGAAGTATTCCCTTCTCTTCAATTTTTTTGAAGAGTTTGAGTAGAATTGGTGTTAGTTCTTTAATGTTTGGTAGAATTCAAGAGTGAAGCCATTAGTTTTTTGGCTTTACTTTGATTGGAGACTTTTTATTATGACTTTGATCTCATTACTTGTTATTGATTTATTGGGATTTTCTATTTCTTGATGGTTTAATTTTGGCAGGTTGTGTGTGTACAGGAATTTATCCATTTCTTCTGGGTTTTCATTTTGTTGGTGTATAGTTGTTAATAATAGCCTCTAATGATCCTTTGTATATCTGTGGGCTCAATTATGTTTCCTTTTTCATTTCTAATTTTATTTGTGTTTTCTCTCTTTTTTTCTTAGTCTAGCTAAAAGTTTGTCGATTTTGTTCATCTTTTCAAAAAGACAACTTTTCATTTTGATGATCTTTTAAGTCCCCGTTTTATTTATTTTTGCTCTGATGTTTATTATTTCTTTCATTCTACTAATTTTGGGTTTGGCTTGTTCTTGCTTTTCCAGTTCCTTGGGGTACATCGTTAGGTTGTTTATTTGAAGACTTTCTACTTTTGATATAGGTGTTTATTGCTATGAACTTTCCTCTTAGTACTGTTTTTTCTGTATCCCATAGATTTTGCCATGTTGTGTATCTATTTTCATTTGTTTCAAGACATTTTTAATTCCTTCTTAATTTCTTTATTAACCCGTTGACTATTCAGGAGCATGTTATTTAATTTCTATGTACTTATATAGTTTCCAGAGTTCCTCTTGTTATTGATTTCTAGTTTTATTTCATTGTGGTCAAAGAAGATATTTAATATGATTTTGGCTTTTTGAGTTTCTTGAGACTTGTTTTATGGCCTAACTTATGGTCTATCCTGGAGAATGTTCCATGTGCTGATAAGAAGAATGTGTATTATGCAGCAGTTGGATGAAATGTTCTGAAAATGTCAGTTAGGTCCATTTTGTCTAGAGTGTAGTTTAACTCCAATGTTTCTTTGTTGATTTTCTGTTCGGATAATTTGTCCATTACTGACAGTGGGATGTTGACATCCTCTACTATTATTGTATTGCAGTCTATCTTTCCCTTTAGATCTATTAATGTTTACTTTATATATTTGGGTGCTCTGGTGTTGGGTGTATATCATTATACAGTAACCTTCTTTGTTTCTTTTCACAGTCTTTGACTTAAAGTCTATTTTATCAGAAATAAATATAGCCTACTCCTACTCTTTTATGGTTTCAATTTGTGTGGAATGTCTTTTTCCATCCCTTCACTTTCAGTATGTGGGTGTCTTTATAGGTGAAGTGAGTTTCTTGTAGGCAGCATATAAGTCTTATTTTTAAGACAGGTCTCCATTTAGCCACTCTGTGTCTTTTAATTGGAGAATTTGGTCCACTAACATTCAATATTATTATTAATAGACAAGGGCCTAGTTGTTTCCTGGTAGTTTTGTAACTCATCTATTCCTTTCTTACTGTCTTCCTTTGTGGCTGGATAATTTTCTCTGGAAGTATGTTTCAATTCATTGCTTTTTATTTTTAGTGTCTCTATTACAGGTTTTTGCTTTGTGATTACCATAAAGCTTACAAAAAATATCATATAGATATAACAAGTTATATTAAACAAATGACGGCATAGGTTTGATCACAATTATAAGAAAATAAACAAAAGAAAAGCTAAAAAAAAAACCCTCCACATCTTAACTTCATCCTTCCCTACTTTTTTTTTTTTTTTGGTTAGAGATGGTGTCTTGCTATGTTGCCCAGGCAGGTCTTGAACTCCTGGGCTCAAGTGATCCTCCTGCCTCAGGCTCCCGAGTAGCTTGGACTACAGGCATGCACCACCATGCCTAGCTCCACACTACATTTTTACTTTTGTTGTCTCAATTTCCATTTTTTTATATTGCCTATCTCTCTCTTAACAGGTTGCTTTAATTATTATTATTTTTGATAGTTTTGTCTTTTAGTCTTCATACTAAAGATGTGAGTTGATTACACACCATAATTATAGTATTAGAATATTTTGAATTTGTCTACTTACTTACTTTTATCAGTGTGTTTTATACCTCGAAATGTTTTCTTTTTACATGCTAGCATCCTTTTCTTTTGGATTGAAGAACTCCCTTAAGCAATTCCTGTAAGACTGGTATAGTTATGGTGAATTCCCTCAGCCTTTATTTGTCTAGGAAAGACTTTATCCTTTTATGTGTGAAGGAAAGCTTTGCTGGGTATGTATTCTCAGTTGACAGTTTTTTTTTCTTTAGTACTTTGAATATTTTGTACCACTCCCTCCTGGCTTCTGTGATTTCTTCTGAGAACTCTGTTTCTAGACAAATCAGAGCTCCTTTATGTGTTATTTGCTTCTTTTCTCTTGCTGCTTTTAGGATCTCCTCTTTCTTCTTGACCTTTGAGTTTGATTATTATATGTCTAGAAGTAGTCTTATTTGGGTTTAATCTGTTTGGTGATCTCTTTACCTGTATGTTCATATCTTTCTCTAGGCTTGGAAAACTTTCTGTTATTATTTCTTTGATAAGCTTTCTACCCTTTACACTTTTCCAATTCCCTTTTGAATGCCAATGACTTATATTTCCTCTTTTGTGATTATTCTGCATATCTTGCAGCCATTCTTTGTTCCTTTTCATTCTTTTTCTTTTTTCTCCTCTGACTGTGTATTCTCTAATAATCTATCTTCAAACTAACTGATTCTTCTGCTTGATCCATTTTGCTATTGAGAGCCTTTAATGCATTTTTTAGTTCAGCAAATGTATTTCTTAGTTCTAGGATTTCTGTTTGATTTCAATCTCTTTGTTAAATTTCTCTGATAATTTTCTGAAAATTTTTTTAATATTATCTTGGAGTTTGCTGGGTTTCCTTATAATTGCTATTTTGAATTCTTGATCTGAGAGCTCACACATCACCACTTCATTTGAGTTGTTCACTGGTTCCTTGCTTTGTCTGTTTGGGGAGGTCATACTTTCTTGTTTGTTGTTGTTTCTTGTGAACATATATCTATGGCCTTCCACTGAAATATTAGCTATTTATTCCAGTCTTCACTGTTTGGCATGTTTCAATTGTTTGAGGGTATATTTGCTTAAAAGTTCTTTGTAGTTGCTTGTGAGTTCCCTTAATCCTAGATTGCTGCCTCCTTTTTGGCACTAGATGGTGCCTTAAGCCCAGGTTTGCCTTGGTTCTCACAAACATTCAGAACACTGCCCAACCAAACATTCAGAGCACTGCTTGTCCTGTATGGGGATTGGGGAGGTATATCCTGACTATGTGGGAAGGCTGGCTAGGAGTTTGTACCAGTGGATCCTTGGAGTGTGCCTTCTACAGCATGGTGCTGCTGAACAGCTACTCTGATTTGGCATCTCCTTTGGCTGAGATAAAGAAGAGTTTCTTGGGCTATGGTTTCTAGTCCTGCCTTCACCTCTTTGTCTCTAGCTGCCCTCAGGGTTTTTTCTCTCCCTGTAGGCACTCAGGTGCTTCCTGTGGGTTGAGGCAGGAAATTTTTTCTCGCAAGGGAACCCAAGCTGGTGGGGAAGCTCTCTGTTTATCTTGATCTTACTTTCTATTGTAGAAACTATGAGTCCAGAAGAAATTTTCCATGTGTGGTGCCCGGCAGACTGGGGAAGGGGCATTATGGATAGAGAAATCTGTTTCTCTTTCTAGCCTCTTGGAATTTTTCACTTCTTTGAATTTGAGTTCTGAGACATTGCCGGTGATAATCTTGGCACTGGATATTTGTTTTGGATTTTCTGCGGGGGAGAGTGAAGCCAGATTGCTTCTACTCTGCCATTTTGGGATATCACCCTTGACAGAATTTTTTTAAAGAGCTGGTCAGCCATTTGTCATGGTCCCTTTTCTATTACTGAAATAGGTGAAAGCTCCAGCAGCCTGGACTCCTGCTGAACTGAGATCATGTGTAGCATATGAGATTTTTGAGTTATCTATTAGTGCAGCATGACCAAGCCCATCCTGACTGTGCTCTTTAGTTTAGAGGAAATCTTATGAATTATTTATTTACTTATCTATCTATCTATCTATCTATCTATCTATCTATCTATCTATCTATCTATTTTTGAGACAGAGTCTTGCTTTGTTGCCCCGGCTAGAGTGAGTGCCATGGCGTCAACCTAGCTCACAGCAACCTCAAACTCCTGGGCTCAAGCAATCCTGCTGCCTCAGCCTCCCGAGTAGCTGGGACTACAGGCATGCACCACCATGCCCGGCTAATTTTTTCTATATATGTTAGTTGGCCAATTAATTTCTTCCTATTTATAGTAGAGATGGGTCTCACTGTTGCTCAGGCTGGTTTTGAACTCCTGACCTCGAGCAGTCGGCCTGTCTCGGCCTCTCAGAGTGCTAGGATTACAGGCGTGAGCCACCACGCCTGGCCTGAATTATTTTATTGATTTATTTTTCCCTGTTTTTTCTTCTTCTCTTAATATTTGATGCTGAATCTTCTGAATTAGTGTTCTAAGTTTTATACTTTTTTTTTTAATAGATGGAGTCTTATTATGTTTCCCAGGATGGAATGCAGTGGCTACTCATAGATGTGATCATAGTGCCTTGAACTCCTACCTCAGCATCCCAGGTATCTGGGACTATAGGCATATGCTACTGTGGGTAGCCACTTTTTTCTCTCTTATTTTCTACCTTTTTGCTCTATTTCCTAGCGTCTTTCCCCAAATTTATCTTCGTTTTTTTCTATTGCATTTTTCATTTTTTGCTATCAGAAATTTCTAAGAGCTCTTTTTTTGTTCATTCAATATTCTTTTCCTATAGCATTCTATTCTTATTTTATGGATGAAGTATCTTCTCTTACCTCTCTAAGGATGTTAATTATTATTATTATTTTTTTTTTTTAAATTTTCTTACCTCTGCACAATTTTTTCCTCCACATTACTTTTCTCCTATTTATTTGCTTTGGCCTCTATTCTTAGCATTAGAGGCTTTCTTCCCTCAAGTATCTGATAATTCCTGGCTGTCAGCTCATAAGTCAAGCAGCAGATTAAAGAGCTGATTATGAGCTCTGAGCTTGAGGGGCGCTTGCCAACTTCAATGGGCTGTTTGTCAGAGAACAATGTCAGGGTCTTAGGTCTCTCCTCTTGGACTGGCCATATTTCTCAGAGAGCACTGAACTCCTGCCTGAAGGATCAAGGTGTGCTTGCCAGCGTTCTGGAACCAAGTAGACAATTAGGGCTGGAAGTTGCCAGTTCCCATATTTAGGATTGCACGTTAACTGATTTTCATTGTTTATAGTCTGGTACTCACCCCCTCAGTTGTGTTGTTTGGCCCATAGAGACCAGCTGGTTTGCCCTTTCGGGACAGTAAACCTTCAGGGTTTTGCCAGTGGGGGGTGGGAGGAGAAGTTGTCCAGCAGTGCAGAATGAGGGAGGGAAGAATCAGCAAAGGAGACCGAGAAGGAGTGGCCAGTGCAGGAGAGGGACAGCCAGGAGAGAGTGGCATCCCTGAGGCAAGTGAAGAAGAGGCTTCAGGAAAGGGAGTGATTGCCGTGACCAATAGTCTGAAGAGCAAGATAAAGACTGAGAAGCAGCCACTGGGCTTGGCAATGCAGAGGTCACTGGTGACCTTGATGAGTGACGTCTCCTGAAGCCATGGGGACAAACGCCTGGCTGGATGAGTTCTAGAGAGAATGGTAGGAGAGGAAGTGGCAGCAGGGAGTATGGACAATTCTTGCCATTTTGTTTAATTCCTTTGCAAAGCAACCCTGTGATCAAGGCAACCATGCCCATTCTATAGGTGTATAGTTGGGGGAACTGAGTCTCAGCGGGGTTTAAGTGAATGTGCCTTTGGCCACCCAGCCCCGTGCTTCTACCTCTCCCCCGTTTAGTCCCCCACCCCACCCCCTAGTTCCAGCGGTACCTGGTCCTGTCAGTTCCTAAGGCTTTTGTGAATTTTTGCAGTGTAAATTGGGTTAATTCTCAGCTTTTCTCATTGCTAGCTGGGGATTCAGCATTCTTAGTCCCACAAAGTCAGTTATCACCTGTCTCTTCCCTCAGTTTTGCAGCTTATAAACTTTTGTCATTGTTGTCTGAGCTACCAAGGGATGTTTCAGGCCCAGGGAGCCTCTCCTGGGGCTCCGAATGCTCTTTCCCGTCGCCTTCGCCGACTCTCCCTGAGCTCCTCAAACTCCAAGGGCTCAGTTATTGGACTTGCTTCTCTCTCTTCCCAGGCGCTTTCATTCAATCTCATGGCTTTAAATACCTAACATCAATCCAGTGGGACCTTAGAGCCTCTGCTCCGTGCCACACTGCTCTGCTGCCAGCCCTGAACATGTTTGCCCAGGCCAGGATACAAAGCAGGTCACCTGTCCCCATCCCATTTTCTGTGACCCCTGCTGACCTCTCCCACCCCTTCCCAGATCCCTCTCCTCCCACGTCCCTTCCTTCAGGGACAGGAGGGATGAGCACCTGCACCAAAGGCCCCTTGTCTGCCCATCCTCGGGGTCCTGCTCTGCTCACCCCTGGGGAAGCCTCCCCCATGGCCCGGCCTGTTCCTGAGTGCCCGCTCGCGTGGGCGCTCAGCACCTCTGTCTCATTGGCATCCGGTCGGGTTTGTGCCTGCCTGTGAGCTGCCACTTGGCCCTCCTGCTGGGACAGGGACCACACAGAGGGTCCCTGGCTGTCCCTCTCTTTCTTTCTCTAGTTCCTTGGACTCTTACCCTTTTGAGTATCTTACGACAGACTTGGATCCTCTCTGCAGAAAAGCATTTATATGTAGAGAAACTCATTTCACATTTAATTTCTGAGGGTTCAAGGACTTCCTGAGTCCCCTCCATGGACTCCCCTAGTGAAGTCTGGTTAAGAACCTCCAGGCTAACAGGCGAGACAGGGCAGGATCATGAGAACGTGCGCTCTGTTCTCAGTGCCCGCCCGGACTTGTCCTTGGGGCCCAGTCAGTAAATGTGTATCCTCAGTCTGTTACGTGGCAGGTGCTGTTCTAGGTAGCGTGGACATGGTGATGGGGATTACAAAGACCTTGCAGTAGGAAGCTTGCATTTTAGTGGGGAGACGATCCTAAAAGTACATGTCCATATATTATGTGTCAGGAGCACTGAGATGTGGGCAGAAGCCAGATCGCTTAGGAACTTGTAGGTCACAGGAAGGACTTGAGACTTTGTCCTGAGCATGATAGGATGCCACTGAGCAGGGAGCCATTAGATTGGAGTTTGGATGGCCATTGTGGCTGCTCTGTGCAGAATTGAGTGTGCAGAGGCCAAAATGCAAATAGTGAACATTCGGAGCTTAGGTTGACCTACCTGGGCCCAAAGGCTAGGCACAGGCTGGTCTGTCTACCCTGGGCCTTTGAGAAGCAGGGCACTCAGGGGGAGGGGCCTCCTGGCTCTGTTCCAGTTGCCACAGTGTCACCCCTCATCTTCTCTGTCTTCGCCAGCCTCCTCACTTCCCGGGAATATGGCACCAGTGCACCCAGGCTGGCCTCCTCCTACCTCCTCTCCCCACAAGTTCTCTTCCCCCTCTGGGTCTTGCTGCCCTGCGTGGGGCTACACTCTATGGGTCTCGCTCTGTGCTAGGCATGTGGCAAGGACCCAGCCCGCACTCCTTGATTGAGTGATGGGCATGGGGAAGAAAGGGAACTGAAGTCAATGGCTTTGGCCCCAGGTGAGCGGCCAGGTGGCATTTCTTCCTGGGTGTGTACCTGCCTCAGCACACGCTGCCTATACTTGTGGGGGTACATGCCTGTACCTGACACCAACGTGTGTGTGTGTGTGTGTGTGGAGGACAGTGCTGTGCACCTGAGTGGCTCTTGTGGGTTCACCCCAGCGGATCCCCAGGCCGCCTTGCCCCAAGTTTAGGAAGGAGCCACACCCCCCACACCTGGCCCTGGATTCTCCGAGGCTGGAAAGGCCCTCTGACGGTCCCATTGTGGGCAGCAGTGTGTCTGGCATTGAGTTCAGGCTGCTACTGCGCCCAGAAGTTGATGGTACAGTGATTCTTGCAAGATGCCGTAAGCAGCTCTGAGAAAGGCTTGGGTCAGGAGATGAAGGGGGAGGATTTCGATTGTTTGCTACTGTCCCCTTCTTGCCATCTTCTCATGGGAGGAGGAGGGTCCTATATAGGCCACCTGCCTCTCCTGCCCCCTCGGCTGCCTCATGAGCATACAGGGCCTGCCGCTGCAGAGAGGGTCTCAGCTTCGTGCCTTCGGGGTTACAGGCAGGTTGGCTTCGGCAGAGACGCAGAGGGGGTGCTGACCAGCACGGGCTTCCCAGCCCCTCCGAGTGTGTGCCCCTCTCCGCAGTGCCCGGCTGAGGGGGGGAGGGGAGCAGGACCCGATGTCCTTCTGTAACCCCTTGTGCCTTTCCAAGTGCCAGGCCCTGGGCTAGGTCCCTAAGGGGCTCACTGTCCATGGGAGAGTGAGACAGGAAGTGAATGAGTAGGATGAGGTGTGGGGAGAGTGCTTTTAAGGGAGAAAAAGTATGGGGGGACATGAGGTGGGAACACTTCACCCTTGTTTTATTTGGGTTGCGGTGGAAGGAGGATTTTTCCAGGTAGAAAGGAGAGAAGTGCACACGCAGAGAGCCAGAGGTGTGAATGCAGGTGTGGGGTTCAGGACTAGGGAGGCTCTGGGCTTGGTGGGTCCTGGGGCAGGACGTGGGACAGGACACCGTGAGAAGGGGGGAGGGGCTGAGGGAGGGGACCTAGAGTGGACAGGGGTGTCCAGATGGTAGAATGCATTTCCTGACAGACTAAGGAGTCTAGTCTTTCTCCTGAGATCCCCAACATCTTGCATGTTTGGAAGAAGCTACTTGGTAAAATTTGTGCTTTTGGAAAGAGTGCTTTGGCTTCTTTGGGGAGGAGGGCTGGGCAGCAGAGGCTGGAGGGAAGGAGACCAGGGGAATGTCTGTGGGGTGGTCTGGGCGGGAGATGGTGGGGCAGAGTGGAGGTCAAGCTACTGCAGCAAATGGCGCCCAGAGGCGCCTGGGAGCTGCATGTGGCAGGGCTTGATGCCACGTTGCTGTGGGGCCAGACAGAGCTGGACTTCGGGGCGCCTCCCAGGATTGTCCCTGGGTGATGGGGTGAATGGTGAGCTCATTATCCAAGAGAAGGAGGACGGGAGATTTCAGGAAGATAGCGGTGAGCCCAGCTTTGGACATGATGATTTGGAATATGCAGACGCATGTGGCCAGCAGGAGGTTAGACATGCAGGTCCAAGCCAGCTACTCAGGAGGCTGAGGCAGGAGGATTGCTTGAGCCCAGGAGTTGGATGCTACATTGCACCGTGACCATGCCTGTGAATGGCCACTGTACTCAGCCTGGGCAACACGGCGAGACCTTGTCTTTACAAAAAAGAAAGAAAGAAAAGAAAAGAAAAAGGAAGGAAGGAAGGGAGGGAGGAAGGAAGGAAGGATGGAAAAAGGAAGAAAGGTCTGGATCTAGGAGAGAGGGCTGTGGCCGTGGGAACAGGGGTACCTAATGTAGGATGCATGTGAGTGCCCCAGGGGGAGATTGGGGGGAGATGAGAAGAAAGGAAAAGAGGGAGGGAGTGACTGCCTGGGAAACACCATCATTAAGGAGTAAGGACAGGGGCCCTTAGAAGAGGCAGAGGAGGAGAAGCCAGAGAAGCAGCAGGAAAACCTGGGAAGTGTAAGTTATATAGGAGAGAGAGAGAGAGAGAGTGTGTGTGTTATTCATAGACGTCACCACTGGTGTCAGACACATTAAAGAGGCTGAGTAAGAAAGACTGAAACAAAGTCATTGTTTCTGGAGATTTGATGGTCCTTGGTGACCTCTAGGATTTCTGTGTATTTGGGCTGTGCGGACCGAGGGGGATATTTTATTCAATTCTTCTCAATAGGTGGTTTTGAGAAGATAGCGTGTTCCAGTGTAACGTGTCCTTGGCCACTCCGCCCCACCAGGATGTGTGTCTGCGTCCCAGTGAGAAATAAAGAGGGTGGTGAGGAAGGGCCGCTTCATGGGAGACTCTGCGCGGCCTTGGGTGGGGGCTGCACTGCTGAGATGCCTCGGAGAGCGTCACCCAGGAAGTAGGGAGAGAGGCTGGGACACAGCTGCGTTTGCTCACCGGAGTCCACGGCCTCCTCTCCTCCCTGGATGCACAAGCTGGACTACATTTTCCAGCCTCCTCTGCAGCTGGGTGTGGCCACGTGACGGTCCTGGCCAATGGGATGTGAGCAGGTGCCTGGCACTTCCAACAGTGGCTTTGTATAAAGCACCCCCCCTCGTGCGATCCTGGCTCTCTTCTTCCATGTGCCAGAGGAACTGAGAGGACTCTGGGGTCCCAGAGGAGGGTGGGGCCACAAGCTGGAAGGAGACTGGGGTTATGAGTGACTGTGTGGGGCAGACTCCCCATTGGGCTGTGCCATGAGCACAGGACGAACTTTTATTGTGTTCACTGAGGTTTAGGTGTTTATCCATACTGCAGCTGGTGTCACCTTAACACACATAGAGGATTTCTCCCCTCTGCTGGCAACTGCCACACAGATGAGGCACCTCAAGGCTTGAGAGCAGTGCTGGCCCTGCATGGGGTGGAGGGGACTGATGGGGAGGTGTCCAGGAGAAGTGTTGGTGCCACCAGCAGAAGGGGTGGGTGGTAGCCAGTGACTGGACCTGTACCTTGTGCTTGAGGACATCTGACACTTTTCCTGGGTATGGCCAGAAATACCACCATTCTCTAGGGATGGTCCTACAATGAAAACAGGGCAGGAATGCAGGTTATTACTCTGCAATCGCTTTGCACGGAGTAGTGTGTAATAGAGTAGCGCCTGGCACACAGTGGATGCTTATTCACGGCTGCGAGGCTGGTGTGAGCTGGGAAAACAGGTTGCACTGCATGCAGTTCTGCTGAGTTTGTGCCTTTTATTTCTTGGCTTCTCTTTCTCTCTCAAATGTGCTTCAGGACACACTGTAGACTGGAGGCCGGGTGCAACCTTACAGGTGACCTGGTTTCTCTTCCGCGTTGTATGTAGATCAGGAAATCGACGCAGTGTGGTATTAATGACTCCAGAGCGGGCTCTAGACTTAGGCCAGGAGATGGCATAATGCTAAGTTTGTGTCAGTGTCACTGCTAGGTCATAACCCAGGTCTTCTGCCTCCCCATCCAGGGCTCTCAAAATTAGAAAACTATCAAAATGATAGCTTTGTAAAAAAAAAGAAACAAAAGAAAGATATTAGTTATAGTCCCAATACCTAGAGAGACAACCATTTTTAACATTTTAGTTTACATCCTTCCAGTCCTTTTTTTCTTATGTGCACACACACATTACAGATCTAGAATAATATCAATGCAATATTTATGCTACATATAGAATATATAATATATTATGCATATAGAATATAACATGGAATGTTTATACTACATATAGACTAATACACTACATATACATGTAGGATATATACTACATAAAGAATATGTAATGCTGCATATAGAATATAATAAGTTCTATGTATACATATAAAAAACTGAAAGGAAAATAAACTCACCCTGAACATATTTGTCTTATAACCTGCTTTGTCCACTGAAATCACAAGGTTATTTTTCACATTATTACGTATTATTTTACAACGTTTTGTATGGCTGTGCCATCACTTATTTAACCCTTGTTGTTGAACAGCACGTTGTTCCCAGGTTTTGCTGTCATCAACAGCTAGGAGGTGAGCGTCGATCACTGCACGTTAATGGTTATCTTTTGGGGTTAAGTCCTACATGTGGAATTTTTGGTACCCAAAAGTAAGAAAAATTCTAACACTTTTGATATGCATAGACGAACTGGTCTCTGGAAATGCTGAGAAAATTTATACTTTGATCAGTGGAGAAAGAGGCGGCCCATTTCCTTACACCCGTGGCCAAGACTGAATAGTATCATTTTCCGAAGGCTCCTTGCATTCCTGAGTTGTACCAGGGAAAGGAAAGACAGCCTTGTCCTGAAACCCCAAGCCTGTTCCTTCCTGGGATGATGGGCAGGCATCGGTGAGACGGGCCAGGCTCAGGAGGAGGGCTGGCTGTGGAAGTGGGAGGCTGGGGCTGGGGGACGATGGTGCTCAGAAGAAGGCAGGCTGGGAGCTCTCCCTGGACGTCTGACACCCTACAGGAGTTCTGGCCATGGAGCCCAGTGGTGTGGCCGCATGAGCCTTGTTCTGCGCAGATGGCTTGGGCCAATAGACTGGTAGAGATGGGTCTGGGAGACAAGGTAGATGAGGGTGGAGCAACGGTGGACACCACTTGTCATTGGCTCCAGGAGCTGTAACAAAAGCAAATATTTGGAGGCTGGGATTGCTTAGCTTTCTCCTTGGAATCAGCAGACTCTCGGAGGCTGGGATTAATTTGAAGAAATTTACTAGCAGAGTTTGTGGCAGATAAAACAGTTTGCTTATTTCACACTTGTATGGCCACCTGCTAGGAACTGTTTGTTCAGTTTCGGATTCTTTAATTAAAATCAACATAAAACAGATTGAAAACATCCCAAGAAGGGGATGCTTGATTTGCTGGAGGATATTGCAGAAAGATGGAGCAAAGTGGTTCAAAAAGCGCTTCGTCACCAAGCAAGCAGGACGGTAGGGAAGTGCAGCCTGGGTAACTGTGCGGTCCAAATATGCACGTGTGTGTGTGTGCGTGTCCAGGGCTGACGGCAAGTGTAGAGAACTCACACGAGTCTGGGGTGGAAAAGTGAGAGGTCCTCTTTGCTTCCACCCCTTGGAAAAGGCCAGATCCATATTTATTCTTCCAACAAATAGTCATGGAACTCCTCTGTGTCCAAAACTGTGACCGACACGCAGTCCTTGAGCTCAAGAAGCTCAGAATGAGTAAGAGAGACATGAGAGAGAAATGGCAATTATAACCCAGTGTGTGCTATGAGCTGCAGAAAGGGTAACGGCTGCGTGTTGTGGGAGTACATACTCTGAACTATGGAAGTGGTGAGGGGTTCAAGTCAGACTTCCAAGAAGACATGACATCTGTCTCAGCTGAGATCTAATGAGTAGATAGAAATGATCCATGTTAAAATGATATATCAGTTAGCTACCACTACAATATGCCGTGTAACAAACATTTACAATGCCTCTGTAGCGTATAACGATACCGTTTATCAAGTTCATGCTTCTGTGAGTTGGCCGAGGGTCCACTGACCTCGGCTGGGCCCGATTAGGCAACTCTGCTCCATAGGTCTCTTATCCTCCTCCAGGGACCAGGAGGCTCACCTGGCACGATCTTCTAATGGTGATGGAGACAGCAGAAGATAGCAAGCACAATCACACAAGCACTTTCCAAACTTTTAGTTATGTCACTTCCGCTGGGATTAATTTGAAGAAATTTACAAGCAGAGTTTGTGGCAGATAAAACAGTTTGCTTATTTCACACTTGTATGGCCACCTGCTAGGAACTGTTTGTTCAGTTTCGGATTCTTTAATTAAAATCAACATGCCCGCTTGCCATTGGCCAGATCAAGTCATATGCCCGCACCCGAGGTTAAGAGGCAGGGAAATGTATTCTACTTCATTCGGGGGATTACACACTCCACCTCTTCAGAATGGTGGCCGTTAATGCATCCCATTGCACATGGGAGGGACACAGCGGTGGTGGAGGGCTGTCACAGGGTGAGGGGCAGCGTGGACAGGATAGGGCTGGGTGCACCGGTCACTGTCTGTAGGGGATTGGTGATGGGGAGGAACCTGCAAGACGAAAGGCTCCTGGACAGGCCTGCAGGAGAAGAGAAAGGTCTCATCTGTCAGCAAAATCTTTGGATTTTATGTCCAGGACAGTGAGGAACCACTGATGGGTTTCAGGGTGGGGAAGGACATTGTCAGATTTTGCCCTGCCTGGCTTCAGAGTAGAGAACAGAGTGGAGGGGACAGAGGGACAGAGTTCAGAGACGTGTTAGGAGGCTTGGAGTTGCCAGGCTTTCCTGGAAGTTGATTTCATGATCGGGAGACTCAGGTTGTGACGTTCTGCTTTATAAAGATTTTTCTAAGTGCTTATGGATCTTTGACTCTCGGCATGCCAGCTCATAGCAAAAAGCCCTGCGGCTGCCACCGCAAATGGAATCAGCAGAGCTGGTTAAGGAGCTTGCTGGTCCGGATGCATCCCACCACCTTAGCTGGACTCCATAATTGGGTCCCTGAACCTCCCTGTTGTCTTTTTTTCAGGCCCCACAGCTCTTGGGAAGGCAGAAGCTGGAGGCTGCCACCCTCGTAGGACTGCTCAGCTCACCCCCAGGTGGCCTGCTGCACTCCCTCCCTTCCCTATGGCCATTCCGTTTTGGGGCCAGGTGTCGCTGACACAGCTGGGCACAGGTACCACCTGTTGGCGACATCAGGTCCTGGCGCACTGTGGGGAGGGCCGGCTACACAGGCTCTCCCCAGTGCCCATTTCCTGCCTCCTGCTTTTAACTCCTGATTTTGAGCTAGCCACTTACATTTGATACCTGACTGCCTTAGTGGGGAAGGCACCGTATTCACAGTCCAAAGGCCTGGGGTCGGGTTCCCATTCAGATCCTGCAGGTCCTGTGGTCTTGAGCAAGTCACTGGAGCTCTCTGGGCCTCGGTGTACCCCTTGTTGGTTGATCTCAGCTGGTAAAGCTAACAAATGCAGTCGTGCGTGTGGAAGTTCCCAAGGAAGTTTCCTCTCACCCCTCCCTCCCTGCTCTCACACCCCCAAGCATCCTGGACATGGCAGTTGAGAGCTCCCTCCTCTTCCCTGAGGGCCCAGGCAGGGCTCTGCTAAAGCTCTCATGGCTCTAGACATGGCTCATATGGGAATGAAAGCCTCTTGTCCACACGTCATTGCATCTCTGAGCCCAGAGGCCCTGGCACGGAACCGGCGGGTCACAGGGAAATAGTGTTGAATATGAGTGTAAACTTTTTCTAGCCTAATGTGGCCTGGCACATTCGCCCCCTCCTCTTCCTCCTCTTCTCTCTTCTGAAGACACTTCTTTCTCATGACTGGTGCCCACGACCAGGCATCGCAGCCCGAGTGCCCAAGCCAGACAGGGCCGTGTTTGGATTTCTCCTCCCTCCTTCCCTCCCTCCCACCCCAGCCCCAGTCCAGAGGGGCCTTTATAAAGCGCTGGGCAGCAGGGCCACAGTGGACTGGTCATGGCTCTGCAGGGCTGAAGGCATCTTGACACTGCCACTCACCGGGAAACTCACTGAAATCCTCTGAGCTGAAGTTTCCGCATCTGGAAAACAGGGGTGATAATTTTGTGGCTATTGTTAACTGTCTCTTTGAGCAGCTCTCATGTGCTAGGTATGAAAACCATCACCACCACTGCTGTGATCACAGGGCTGGAGCTGCCGGTCCTTGAGAGCTTGTTACGTTTCAGCTGGAGTTGACTCTTTATGAATAGTATCTTGCTAACCCACATAACATTCCCAAGGGTCTGTCTTCTTGTTTGCAGGTACCTACCTGCCTGCTTTGGAGAGTGCCATGAGGAGCAAAGGAAAGCATGCACTTGCGTGCCTGGATGTTAGGAGCAAGATACTTAGCTGCTCTGAACCTTTGTTTCCTTATCTGCAAAATGGGCTAAGATTCCCCACCTTGAAGATTTTTTTTTTTTTAATTTTAGCGTATTATGGGGGTACAAGTGTTAAGGTTACTTATATTGCCCATGCCCCCCTCCCTCCTCGAGTAAGAGCTTCAAGCATGTTCATCCCCCAAACGTTGTACATCTTACTCGTTGTGGTTGTATATACCCGTCCCCTCCTCCCCAACCCACCTTGAAGATTAAACGGGGCCGGGGCCCACGCCTGTAATCCTAGCACTCTGGGAGGCCGAGATGGAAGGATTACTCAAGATCAGGAGTTCGAAACCAGCCTGAGCAAGAGCGAGACCCCCGTCTCTACTAAAAATAGAAAGAAATTAATTGGACAACTAAAAACATATATAGAAAAAATTAGCCGGGTGTGGTGGCACATGCTTGTAGTCCCAGCTACTTGGGAGGCTGAGGCAGCTGAATTGCTTGAGCCTGGGAATTTGAGGTTGCTATGAGCTAGGCTGATGCCACGGCACTGTAGCCGGGGCAACAGAGTGAGACTCTGTCTCGAAAAAAAAAAAAAAAGATTAAACGGGATAAGGAATATTACAGAGCAGTCAGCAGAGAGCAGTAAACATACAAGACGCACGATGCTATCCAGATTGTGAGGTGCTCAGCAGCTACTCCGGTCAGAGGACATTCTCAAAAACGACACTTCCTTGTCTTCATTTTATTTTTACTTGATCATCACCAAATGGCTTTTCAGGATACGCAAAGAGGGTTATGGCTATCCAAAGGAGAAACCGAGGCCCAGAGATGTCAAGTGACTTGCCCAAGGCCACACAGTGAGCAAGTGACACGGTGGATCTGGATCCTAGGCTTGTCTGACACCAGGTCCTGCTCACCTCGATGGCCTCCCTGACCCGGCCACCTGCCTTCCTGACGTCTTCGTGCCTGGCCCTGGGCCCGGGTGGTGGCTGGGGCCCATGGTGTCTGGTGGCTGGCCTGCACCCTCTGTCCTCGCCCCAGCCCTTGGCACCCCATACTCCCTGGGGCCCGCCCAGCCGAGGGGCACGCCGCAGTGAGTCAGCCCCCTTTGTGGCGTTGATTAGAGGCTTCCTCCTACAAACATCAAAGCTTCAATTAACATGGGCCGCTTGCAACCCTCTTGCAAAACTCTGATAAGAATAGAATTTTCTCTTGGAAAATGGATTTTTATTTAGTTGTGTGTACTGTTGGTTAAATGACCTACTCTATACACTGGCGCTGAGATTCCGGGGACAATTAGGGGGCTCGTCAGGAGCTGGTTATCTGAGGGAAACAGGCGCCGGGCTGTTTAGCTGTCTAATATCCTGACAGGGGGTGGGGGGCAGAGGCAAATTAAAAAAAGGCTTCTCTCTCCTCCAGACATGGGGAGCTGAGGGCAGTGCGCGGGCTTGGGGCTGGGCGGGGGCAGGCAGCGTGGCCCCGGCTCTCTTGGGGGCGTGGCTGGACTGGTGGCCCCCAGCCTTGTATCTGGACTGCTGTGTGTGTGTGTGTGTGTGTGTGTGTGTGTGTGTGTGTGTGTAGGGTGTGCGGGAGTCCTCAGATGCTGCCCAGAGTATAGCCTGGCCTCAAGTAGGACCCAGGGGAGCTGGCTGGCTGGGTGTGGAAGGAGCGGGACTCAGGCACAGAGCAGGGCTGGGGCACCTGAGCCAGGGCGCCTGGGAGGCTAAGGCTAGGGGTCCCTGGGCTTTTTCCATGTCATTCCTCCTATAAAATTTGGCCTTCTTGGAGAGAATGGGGTGGGTTAAATTTCAGGAAATGCTGTCTCCTCGATCTTATTGCTTCTGGGGAAGGAAAAGCAGTACTCTTCCCCCGCCCAGGGTCCCTGAGAGGTCCCTGAGCCCATACCCTTGACTTAATCCTCTATCATGCTGGAATCTTTTTGGTTCTGAAGACCCTTCAGAAAAAGGGAGCCTCTATTCCTTCGAACCTTCCTTGAGGTTCCATCCATAGCCAGAAAAGTTCTTATTGTCTAACCACATTCCTCCACCTCCACTTTAAGTCTATCTTGGATGAAGTAGATACATTGGACAGAGTGGGAGACCTAGGATCAGGGGAGTGGCCTGGTTGGGAGGGGAGAGTTTGGGGTGGGGCGAGGGTGGGCAGCTGTCTGGGGAAGGCAGATGGCGGGAGGGGGGAGAAGAGCAGCTTGCTGACTAGCTCCTCCTGCTCCAGCCGGAGGCCTGGTGTAGCATGACTGTATTGATTCAATTATTCCCTACAATGTAATACTCTGCATTTGTGTGATAGCAACAAACAGAGTTGAAAGACATACAAAAATAAATGATCTGAAAGTTAATATGGCTGAATGGGCATCTATGAATTCGAGGAGAGAGGTTTTGTTTTACATTGTAAAATCAATGGCGTGCAGAACAATGTCCTAACTCCCCCCGGGGACCCAAGCAAACCCTCCCGTATCGATCGCCATGCAAATTAATTGAATTCATGAAATCCACATTGCTGGGTAATTGATGCTTCTTATAATTACCTCCGAGTTATGAGCTTTTAGGGGATTGCATTGATTCCTGGGCAGTGGGGAGGGCAGGGCAGGGGTGGAGGGGAGCGGTGGCTTCCTGGAACTGCAGGCCGTGGCTGCCCAGGTGAGCAGTGGGTGGGTGGGGGATGGGCAGGGCTGGAGTGAGGGGCATTTGCCTGGTGGTTGTGGGAGGCAGGGGTGGGTGGGATCCTCATCTCACAGAGTTTACTGACCCAGCCCAGGAGAGGCCGGGCGTTGGGGGAGACCTGAGAAGGTACACCTGGATATTTGAAAGGACCCCTGGGAGGGTGGCTGCCTGGCATCTGGTGCTCCTGGGATAGCAAGACTATCTTTAGGGAGTAACAATAGCAGACTTACATTCAGCATTTATTATGTGCCAGGCATTGTTCCAGGTACTTTACAAACTCATTAAATTCTCAAAACAACCTATGAGACATGTACTATTATTGTCCCCTTTGGCTGTTGAAGAAATGAGGCACAGAAAGGTTAAGTAAGTTGTCCAAGGCCACACAGTGGCAGAACTAGAATCCTTGACCACCGGCTAGTCCATGAATGGGCTTCAGGAGCCTTAGATCACATGAACAGTCAGCAAGTTGACACATAGGAGTGTTTTTCAGAGGGAGAGTCTGTAGCTTTCATCAGATTATCACTGAGGCAAATATCTGTTCTATAAACATTGTTTCTGTTATTAATACCTTGTATTTGTACAGGGATCAGTGTTTGAAGTCACAGTCTTGCACAACATGCTGTGTGACTTTGGAGAAGTTACCTAACTTATCTGAGCCTCTTCCACAATTGCAAAACCAGGAGGTTGGGGTGGATATTCCGGAAGTCTCTTTATAGCTCTGGTGTCTATGAGTGATGCAGGGCATTTGCTCAGCGGGCCTCCCAAGAAGGCCTGAGCTGAGGGGGAGGCTGGGCAGAAATGACCCCCTGTTTTACAGATAAAGGAGCTTAGAGACAAAGGGGCCAGGTCTCTCAGGGAAGCTCGTGTGGCAGGTTAGTGGCATGGACATGATGAGGACAGGGGGAGCCAGTCTGCAAGCCAGGCATGCCTCGGCCTCCATCTCTTGTCTGTCTAGAGACTCTCCCATGTGGATGAGCCGGACCCCGGTTGGGGGTGGTCTGATGCTGTGCCCCACCTTAGGGCCACGTGACAGCTTGGCTGTGAACAGCTCCCTTCTCTCCATTGCTGCCATGTGGGGAGTCGTCTTCCCCCCGGCCTCAGCGCTTGCACCTCAGGGTGGGCTGACTTGGGGAGCTGTGGCTGGAGCCAGGGGCTCAGGATGCTCTTGGCCACAGGGTGACAGGCTGGGTTGCAGCCCAGAAGGAGGCAAAGGGTCCCGACAGGTGCTGTCTTAAGTACCTGTGTGGTGCCAGCCTTCTTCTCCTCCTTCTCTGCGCATGGCAGAAGGCGAGGGCTGGCCATTCACGTTCCCCTTCCTTCTTCCTGGCTCTGTTTTGGAGCAGTGGTGGGGGCAAGGTCCAGAGAGACGTGTCCCCTGATTGGAGGAGTCTGGCCTGGCAGAGCTGAAACAGCAGGAATCGCTGTCCATGCTGGGGCCCTGGCCTGTCTCCATGTCCGTGCTAGGGCTGTCTGGGGTGGCCAGGTGGCACTCACAGCGGGGAGAATGGGGCTCAGAGTTCAAGGTGGTGGCTGGAGCAGGATAGGTAGCTCGGCTCTGCCTGTGACTGGAGCTTCTACCTGGCTCTTGAGGACTTGCTGTGGAGAGATGTGGCCAGGAGCCCCTCTCAGGTACTAGGTGGTGGCTCTAGCTCTTCATCTCCTGGGATCTCTGTGGCTAGCAGTGTACCTGCTCCACACAGGCCAGAGAGGACAGGGTGTGTAGCATGTCCAGGGGCCCCTTTCACTGCCACAGCCTCCTGGCCAACCCCAGCCCACAGTGTGCGGGCTGTGGGCTCAGGTAGGGGGTCCTTACTGGCACTAGTCATAGTCTTGAGAGGGGGGCCTGGGAGGCTTCCCTGACCTACCCAGGCCCCCAGATGACCAGCCAGTGGGTGGAACTCTCCAGATCACAAGCTCCTGAATGACCTTGATGCTTATCTTCTTGATTCAATAAGTCTTGAGAGATGGGAGGGATCTTACCAGATCATCCAATGTAACCTCCTGGCCAGAATGAGGCTCAGCAAGGTCATATGGCTTGTGCAAGGTCACACGGCCAGTAGGTGTCAGAGCTAAATCTTCAATCCAAGGCTTCTGACTCAAGGACAGGGCTCTTTCCATGATACCAAAATAATCTCCCAGCCACTGGCCAGTCCTTTACTCTCTGGGTATCTCTGGGGTGGGCAGTGGTGACGGGGGATCCCGGTGGTGAGGGGTCTCTGCTCTCCCTCCCCACTGTCTGTCCTCACCCGGAGAATCCTGAGACTTCAACGGGCTTGAGGACATGGCAGAAGCTCCTGCTTTGCTGGCTGTGTGTTCCCTGGGCGGCTGGCGCCCCCAGCCTCCCTCCCTTCTGGGGAGAACAGCCAAGCCTCCCTTAGCACACTCCAGGCAGAGATGGCACCAGGACAGCCTAATTAGGTGAACTTGATGTGTGTATCAGAAATGTGTATAATTAAGATTGAGAACTAATTATGGTGGGATGGTTGACGTTCCTCTCTCTCCTCTGTCCCTGCAGGAGAGGAATTATCTTCGTGAAACTGAGCCCCAAGAAAGACCTAAAGTGAGGTCTGCCACAGGGCCTGGAGTGAAGGACACCCTCAAATCATCCTTATATCTCTCCACCTGCCCTTCCATCCATCCATCCATCCACCCACCCACCCTCCCATTCATCTATCTATCCACCCACCCTCCTATCATCCATCCATTTATCCATCCATCCATCCATCATCCTCCCATGCACCCACCCACCTCCCATCTATCCATCCATCCATCCATCCATCCATCCATCCATCCATCCATTTATCCATCTATCCATCCACCTTCCCAACCACCTACCCACCCTCCCATCCATCCATCTACCCATCCATCCACCCAACCACCCACCTTCCCATCCATCCATCTACCCATCCATCCATCCATCCATCCATCCATCCATCCATCCACCCACCCACCCAACCACCTACCCTCCCATCCATCCATCCACATACCCACCACCCACCCACCCATCTAATATGCCCTTCCCCTACATGCAGAGGCACTGACATGGGAGCTATACCAGCAGGTACAGAGAAGAAGAATGCTGGACAGAGCAGGGTAGCAGGTGTTCAGGGAGCAGGGCAGATTCTTATACCATGTCAGAATTTCTTGGGGTTCCCAACAATTAATTACTTGAGGAGAATGCCTCAGAAAGAGAATGGGCTTCTTTCCATAAAAGGATTCAGGATCTCCAAGTTGTTTAAATTCTGTGCTATAAGAGCATATTTAGTGTTGCAGGTCCTGGTGAAATTGTCATTGTCACCATCATCCTGAACATTTGGAGAGCCCTGGAGGCCCATTCCCCGTGACCTCGTTTAACCCTTACAACAACTGGGTGGCTCCAGTACAGTTATTAGGCTGATCTCACAGATGAGGGGACTGAGGCTTAGAGAGGTGAGCAAACGTGCCTCAGTGAGCAACTGAGATTGTGACGAGAATGGAACGGGTTCAAGGCAGGGATTTACTATGCAAACAAGTTGGAAGATTGTCATGGGACAGAAACAACCAGTGTGCTTTGCTTTGCTTTGCATTGCTTTTTGGTAAATCTTTCCTTTTAAGCTTTTGTATGAATTAATTCCTATCCTAAATGATGTGGGGCACATGGGAGTGAGAAGGCAAAGAAAAATGGGAGACCCCAGCTGGGCCTGTTCTCCTGGCTTCAGGGACTGGGTGCACTCAGCTTACGGACCGGCAACTTTGCACTGGATGCTGGATATTTTCTTCATTTGATTGTCACGTCATGAGGCTCTTTGCCACACCATGAGAACATTACCCCATGAGGCCGGGTTTATTATTGCCATTTCGCAGATGAGAAACTGAGGCAGGGAGTCCAGGTCACTTGTGCAAGATAACCCAGATCATAAGTGGAAGATGGGTTTGAGGCCAGGTGAGGTCTTCGCTGAGTGCCACCCAGAACTCCATCAAATGCCATCTGTGCTCACTCCCAGCCTGGCCTGCCTGCGGGCCCAGGCAAACTGCATAGCTGCGTCAACACAGGAAGGGCCAGGGACCAGGAGGACCTACTCAATCTTGCTGCCTTTTCTGGGAATGCCGAATAGTCCAGACCCGCCCGTGCCCCCCACCCTCTGGTGCAGGACCTACTGGTGCCCTGCCGGAGTGTCTCTGCATTGCCCCTTCACCACCCCTACACCACCAACTGTGGGCACCGACTGGGCCCCAGTGGCCACTGCTATGGGTCTGATGAATGCCCTGTTGGGCGTTGTGGTCCAGACCCAATCATTGCCCTCTATATTAGCGACCCATTGCCGTGTAATGAATTATTCTGGCACTTAGCAGCTCTAAACAATAATAAACATGGATCATCTCATGTGGGCCAGGAACTCAGGAGAGGCTTAGCTACGTGCTTTTGGCTCGAGGTCTCTCACGAGGTTGCAGTCGAGATGTTGGCCAGGGCTGCAGTGCCATCTGAAGACTTGACTGGGGATTCGGGGTCCACTTCCAAGGGATTTGCTTCCACGGCTGGCAGGTCAGCACCGGCTGTTGGCAGGAGGCCTCCGTTCCTTGCCACGCGGGCCTGTCCATAGGCCTGCTCGAGTGTCATCAGGGCATGTCTTCCCCCAGAGCGGGAGATGAGCAAAGGGGACTCTGCAAGGTCTTGCGTGGCCTAGTTTCAGAGGCCAGCCTGTCACTTCTGCCATTTTCTTTCTGTTAGAAGTGAGTCCCTGAGTCTGGCCATGTTCAAGTGGAGGACACTTGGGCTTCACTTTTTGAAGGAAGGAATATTTTAAAAAATGGTGGACACATTTTAAAACCAGCACTATTCTCAAGCTCTATTCTTTTTGGCTGGTGAAGATAGGCTCTTTACCGAGCACCAAGCAGCACGCCACCAAATGCTCCTCCAAGTGTGGCTCATGGCTTCTCTTGCGGCTGCATCTTCCCTGTGCACCGGTCTGATTCCTGACGTTCCAGGCTTCCACCCTGTGGCTTAAAACCCCCTTTCCAACCCGTTTCTAGCCACTTCCTTTTATTCTAGCTCGCTGTTTTCTACTCATTCTTTATAAAACGATAGCTACCATTTTTTTTTTTTTTTTTTTTTTTTTTTTTTTGAGACAGAGTCTCACTTTATTGCCCAGGCTAGAGTGAGTGCCATGGCGTCAGCCTAGCTCACAGCAACCTCAAACTCCTGGGCTCAAGCAATCCTGCTGCCTCAGCCTCCCAAGTAGCTGGGACTACAGGCATGCGCCACCATGCCCGGCTAATTTTTTCTATATATATTAGTTGGCCAATTAATTTCTT
>VSMD01039095.1:0-31683 GCA_008750895.1 Mirza zaza | reverse complement strand
GAACAAGGTAAGAGCCTCGCTCTCTTAAGAGCTTCATTACCTGCCCCCATTTCTCACTCCACCCAAGGACCTGGGGTTCCTTGGGCTGGATCCCGTAGTGGACAGGTGGAGGCTGAGCCCTGGTGCCATGGGAAGTGTCTGGGTCTTCACCTGGTGTGTCCAGCCTACTGTCCCACCCTTCCTTGCTTTAGCCCCCACTCCTATAATTGCCTTTCCCTGTCCCAATCCTAGCCGTGGCCAACGCCCAGGGTGGGAATGGCATCAGGACCATTTCCTGGGCCTGCCTTTTTTCATGCAGAATTCTGTTTTGGTTTAAATGGAGCATGAATGATACGAATCATCTTATCATCATGAACTATGTTAAACTGAACTAGCAGAGTTCATAGTTGCTTTTCTTATTCCCTGCCAATATTTTCTGAAGGGCAGAGTAAAGGTGAGAAGTAAGAAGTGATCAAAAAGGAGTGACAGAAAGGAACAGAGAGACGTGGTCAGGTTGCCCACACCACCTTGTGACTTGCATCTTGAGCAATTTACTCAGCAGCCTGAGCCTTAGCAGTCACAGATGTTACCTGGGGTGACAAATTAATGCCCACCTGGCAGGGCTCTGTGTGGATTTAACAAGGTAAGAATCAAATGCTGGATCAGTGCTTAGTAGATGTGAAATAGAGATGGATTTCTCTCCTCCCTTCTAGCATAGCTTTTATTATCTACCTGATAAAATCCATGCAGTTCAGTGGGACATTGAAGTTTATGCTATTGACTCAGTGATTTATAAGAGCATTAATTAAGGGCTTTCTGTATGCCCAGTACTGTGCCATCATGGGTCTCCAGAAATCAATGAGACATGATCTTTGCCTTTAATCTTGTAGAGTAAACTCTCTGGTTGAAATTCACCTCTCTTCACCCTGCTTCCCTTTGCCTGGTCAAGTCAGAGGAGTCCCCAGCTTCATGCCTTTCTTTCTCCCACATTGCTGTCTCCACCCCCACGACCCCACCCACCTCGTGGGCCAAACCCATGTGTGTTCAACCTCTGGGTCAACATCACCTTTCATGACATGTTCATGACACCTACCATGTCCTTCCTCGTGCTGTGGTCATCTGTGTCTATGTGGAATTGTGAAGTAGAAATCCAGCACAGGGGAGCTGGAAGAGAGTTGGTGATTCTTTCACCTAACACTTCGATTTCCAGGTAAAGGAACTGAGACTCAGTGTCGGGGATAGTGACTTGTCCCAGATCAAGAGATGGGGCACACTTTCTGGTCAATGCTATTTAAATTCCCCCAAAGAATATGCTCTTAGCTCTTTAAAACCTGTGGTTCTCATTCCCGATGGTATGTTCAACACCTACTCTAGAGCATGGTCTGTAGTAGATGCTCAATAAATGCTGTTGAATGAGTGAATGAAAGAGTGAGGAGTGAGCAAATGCAGGAGTGAGTGAGCGAGTGGGAGAGGAGTGAGAGTTGGTGAGGCTCAGGGAGTGGCAAAGGACAAGATCAAGAGTGGTAATTTGGGGACACTGAAGACACAGGTCAAGTGGAAATGTGAGTAGGCAGGGTCCTTGTCTAGTGATTTCAGGAGCCAGAAAGATTCGTGGTCTACCCCTAAAGCGGCAGGCGTGTGTCAGGGGGGAGGGGCAGCCTGCAGTCCCGCACAGCTGAGCTGCTGCCCAGCACTGACTCACCTGCCTTTTGTCAAACAGGTGCCCGCCCAGCCGCAGCCATGAGGATACACAGCCTCGCCCTGCTCTCCTTCCTCCTTCTGGCCACTCAGCTGCTCATAGCAGAAGGGGAAAAAAAGGGAAAGAATGGACACCACAGGAAAGTGGTTTCAGAGAAAAAGGACACTCTGGGCAATGCCCAGAATGAGCAGAGAAGCAGAACATCCAAGCCCACGACCAAAGGCAAGTTTGTCACCAAAGACCAGGCCAACTGCAGATGGGCTGTGACTGAGCAGGAGGAGGGCATTGCTCTCAAGGTCGAATGCACCCAAACGGACCGTGAGTTCTCCTGTGTCTTTGCTGGGAATCCAACCTCGTGCCTAAAGTTCCAGGAAAAGAGGGTCTATTGGAAACAAGTCGCCCGGAATCTACGCTTACAGAAGGACATCTGTGGACAATCCAAGACTGTCCTGAAGACCAAGGTATGCAGAAAGAAGTTTCCAGAATCCAATCTCAAGCTGGTGAGCTCCACTCTGCTTGGGAACATGAAGCCCAGGAAGGAGAAAGCAGACCCCTCCCCCAGGGAGCATATCAAGGTCAAAGAGGACACCACCTCTAGACCAGTGGGGACCCAGACCATGGCCAAGAAAGCTCCCGAGTGTGTGGAGGACCCGGATGTGGCGCAGCAGAGGAAGAGCGCCCTGGAGTTCTGTGGGGAGTCCTGGAGCTCCTTCTGCATGTTCTTCCTCAGCATGATACAGGACATGTCATGCTGATGAGGCCAAAAGAGAACAGGTTCCATTAAGAGATATCATGTCACAAGCCCCTCAGTACACCATAAAGACCTCCATACCCCCGCCCCCAAACACATGGACTTTTGTACTAACAGAGTGCGGTGGAATATTTAAACAGATTTTGTAATTTTTGTTTTTGTGTTTTGGAAATTGCTTTCTATTCCCTTCCTTGGATGTGACTTTCAGAGGCTGTTCACCTCATCGTATGTTTCCACGGCCAGCACAGCTATGCCGTGTACTAAGATGTGCGTATGAGCAGTGAAGGCATATCTTTGGGTTGACCAAACCAGAGTGGTGATTCCAGCGCAGCACACTTTCTGCCAAATTGACAAACATAATAAAGCTCTTGGTGTTTTTAAAATCATGCTCAACCGTTGTTTGCTTTCTCTACCTTTGCTTCCTAATGAACTCATGGCTCGTTATAAACAGGCCTCCATGTATCAATGGATAAAATATCTAAGGAACAACTTCTAGTTCTCCACGCAGCCCAGGTCATCTTCTAATGTACCCCTCCCAGAATCCTTCTGAATACTTTTCTCCATTGATCTGTGGTGACTGATGCTTACTGGAGTGTCATCATCAGGATCCCCATGGTTAGGGACTCCCAGATGGGAACCCAGAGGTTCTGGCAGCACAGTCCACAGGGTTGAGGGGCCCCTCTGCTGGCAATGGCAGAGCTGTCCATGCAGAGCCCATTCCTGGGGTGGGGGCGGAGGCCTGGTTGGCACAGTGCCCTGTGATGAAGGTGTGATGGAAGGTGGGGAGAACGGCATGGAAATCCAGAGAGAGGAGGCAGAAACTGCTGGAAGATCAGGAGTTGAGTTTCATAGAGGAGGTGACACGAAAGCTGGATTTTGGTGAGCACATCTTTAGGATGAAATGGGACAGAGTGAAGGCACTTTAGGCATCTGACATCATGACTAAGGCAAAGAGATGGGAAAGGCCCAGGTTCCGGGAGAGGTTGGTGGCTGGCATGGGATGGGATGCAGGCATGAGACTGTGGTTAGTCATTTACACACTAGTATGAAGGATCTGAAAGTGCTTTCGCTCAAACATTGGGGAAAGAGGACAAACTGTCCCCATTGCCTTGTCACAACTCCACAAACATGAAAGAGTGAGGAGCAGAATTGGTAAAAGCACTGTTCTTTACCATATCTGATGGTGGCAGGGAGGCATGACCTGGACTGGGAGAACAGCATTTTGTAGTCACCAATCTACCAGGACATACACTGAGGGTTGTCTGAGGCCAACCCATAGGTCCACGACCTCAGAATGACATGGGTATGTCATCATCAACATCAGCAAAACTAACATCCATCTCTCACTTCCTGTGTGCCAGGCTCTGTTCTAAGCTCTTTGCTTGGATTATGCATTCATTCATTCACTCATTTATTCATTCCACCTACAATTTATGAAACCCAGACTTCCGCCGGGTGTGTTCTATGCTGGAGATACCGCAGCGGATGTACAAGAGGCCGGTGCTCTGCCCTCATGGAACTTGCCAGTGGGGAAACTGATGAAAATCCCACCATTCTACACAAGTTAGAGAGGAAAAGTAAAGCAAAGGAAGGGACTAAGTGACCGAGGGTGATGCATTCTAGACGGGTTGATCAGGGAAAGCTTCTCCGCAGAGATGACTTTCGAGCCTCCACCTAATAAAGGAATCATCCAGGTGACACTCACAGATAAGAATATTCCAAATAGAGGGAGTAATCGGAACAAGTGCCCTGAAATCACAGTTAGTTCATTTCTTCCCTCCTATAAGCCCTGACTGTGTGCCAGGCACCCTTCCAGAGCAGGAAATAGCGAGAAAGAAAAGAGAAAAAAAAAAAAAATCTCTGTTTTTGTGACACTTTCATTGATGGGGATAATGCCTGTCAGGCGGCAGAAATGTCAGCAGTAGTGATACCGTTGTAGGGTAGGGCCCAGGTCCTGACCCACAAACCTCTACCAACCACGACAGAACTGGACAGGCATCCCACCCTTTCCCAATCCCCTTCTGTCTACGGGGAAGGACATTTTCCCTTAGGGTCTACCCAGGTCCCCAGCCCTGTGCCCACCTCCTCCACATATACAACTTAGTTCAATATAGTCCTGAGATAGAGGAAGACTGGCAATCTCCTCCAGGAGTCCCTGGTCTGGTATGGATCAGTGGGAGTACCAGGAAACTGACCCAAAGCCTCCTTATGATCTCCTCCAAACCTAGAGGTTGCTGGTTCTTCTAGTTCCCTCATGGTCTTTGGCCACTGGCAGAGCTGAGAGGAGTTTTGCCCTTTGTGGGGGAACTGGCTAGACCCGGGCCAGAGGTTTGCCTCTATGGGGAGCCACCCAGTCTTGGAGGCAGTGATTTAACCTCCTGACCAGGAATTAGCCCATGTTGATGTGAACTAAAATAAAATTTTAAGGCTCACCCCACGCCCCACCGGCTGACTGAATGAACCCCTTCATGGCCAAAGGAATATCCTAAAACTAAATTGTCTGCCAAGAGGAGGGAAGTCAGACAGGCCTCATCATGCCCTCCTCACTCCTTGGAGACATCCTTAGTAACCCATTAACAGGCCCAATGATACACAAGACAATCCTGCAGGTCCTCAATTTACACAACAATCTATGTCCATTAGCTTATCTCTGATAACAGCTCCTTATGTTAAAACATTTCAAGCCTTTAGACGAAGCTTCATGTTTTCAACCAATTACAAGCCAAAGAATCTTTAAACCCACCTATAACCCATAAGCCCCCCAACCCCCTGAGATGGCCCACCTTTTTGGGCCAAACCAATGTATGCCTCCCACATATTGATTTACGGCTTTACCTGTAACCCCTATCTCCCTGAAATGTATAAAAACCAAACTGTAACCCAGCCACAGCAAGTCCACTAGCTCAAGGTCTCTTGGCAGTGGCTCCAGGTCATGGTCCTCAAATTTGGCTCAGAATAAATCTTTTAAAAATTATTTTACAGAGTTTGGCTTTTTTCCATTGACATTGACAATGGGGTAGTGGAATCCACTCACCATTAAGCCTTGCTGGAAGATTGACATTGGTGGATATTTTTAAAGCAACTATTTATTGTCCCACTGGTTACACAGTAGTATGTACACAGCAGGCATTCGGCACAACTGACTGCTTAAAATCCATGGCAGGAGGCTGCATTGTAGAGGAGGCAGGTCAAAAATTTCTTCATGAAAACTCTTTAACTGTGGAAGTTTTTTGTCATTGTTGTTTTTTTGTTTATTTTTACCATGCAATAAATGGCCAGGAACTGCCATTATTGGTCACCACTACGCTCCAGTCACTTTGTCCCCATTCTTTCATGAATCCCGCACAACCCTGTCTGCTAGGAGGTCGCATCCTCATTCTCTAGTTGAGGAAACTGAGGCTCAGAAAAGCTTAGGGTCTTGCCAGGGTTGGAAGCCTGTCAGTGGAAGACAGGCTTCCTGTAAAGCCAATTCTTGGTCCGGAGGTTCCCTAGCCCTTCCTGTCTCTGAAGCATGCGGTTTTCTCCCCTTGATGAGAGAAGAGTGACATTCATGGTCTCTGGACATGAGACCAACCTGAAAGTGAATAGGATCCACCAGTCCCTTCCATATGTACCGTCTCTTCCATGTGCCTGCAGAGAGAGAGAATGTTAGAGAGGCCAACACTTCCACCTGCTCGAACTTCCCTCACAGTCGCAGCCTGAGGGGATGTTTTAAGAATATGAAAGAAGGAGGAAGGAAGGAAGGAAGGAAGAGAGAGAGAAAGAAAGAAAGAGAGAGATAAAGAAAGAGAGAAAGAGAGAGATAAAGAGAGAAAGAAAGAGAGGAGAGAGAAAGAAAGAAAGAGGAGAGAGAAAGAAAGAAAGAAAAAGAGAAAGAGAGAAAAGAAAGAAAGAAAAGAAAGAAAGAAAGAAAGAAAGAAAGAAAGAAAGAAAGAAAGAAAGAAAGAAAGAAAGAAAAAAAGAAAGAGGGAGGGAGGGAGGAAGGAGGGCAGGAAGGAAGGAAGGAAGGAAGGAAGGAAGGAAGGAAGGAAGAAAGAAAGAAAGAAAGAAAGAAAGAAAGAAAGAAAGAAAGAAAGAAAGAAAGAAAGAAAGAAAGAAAGAAAGAAAGAAAGAAAGAAAGAAAGAAACCACAGACTTACATTGACTTCTATCCAAGTTAGGGCAACATACTTTCTGAGAACTTTCTAGATATGAAGTAGAGGAGCCAGGAGCCATGTCACTCTCACTCCCCCACCCCCCGTGTGTGTGTGTGTATGTGTGTGTGTGTGGTGTTTAAGATAGGACTCCCCTTACTAAGGAGAGGTGGGAATTTTTAGCTAAATAAAAGGTGCTGAAGGTCAGCATGTCTACACCCCTAAGGCTGCGCAGAAGATGGGAATGTCTCTCTTCCCCTATAAAACCACATCTGGGCAGAGAGAGGGCCTCTTCCCTCCGGCACCCCGGCTCTGTGTGGTAACTCCCAGTCATGCCAGTGCTGACTTGAATCGCTGGAATCCGGAGTATCTCACCTGGCCTCCTTCCCCAGCTTCCCTCCTAAGTTGTTTTTGGCAGAACCAGCCAAGGAGACCAAAGTGTTTGAGGCTGAGAGCTCCCACGCAACTAAGAGGCCAGCCATCCTCTGAGGTGCTGGTTTTCATAACTCCCCATGTGTGACACTCACCTTGAAATGTCTTACTCAAAAATATTTCATGCAACAAGATACAAAAAAAAATATTTATCAGGCTCCTTCTCAATAAGGGGTCAGGATGGGGGAGGAGGAAGAAGAAGACAGAGGAAGGCAGGCTTGTGATCTGGAGAGTTTAAGGTGGATGATCCAGAGGCAGTTTCCATAAGGTAGTTGGAAATATGGATTATAACACAGAGGGATGAAATCTACCTAAGTGCCATAGCCTGGCACTTAGCGCATGGCTTAGCACACAGTAGGGCGTCCATAAATATTGGTTGAATGAAGAAGAGAGGAGAGAAACCACAGCAAGGGCAAGGATTATGGGCTTCTGAGTAAAAGAAAACTGAGTTTGGGTTTCCAGTCGTGCAACCTGGGACAAGTTCTTTCATCTCATGATCCCCGTCTATAAAGTGGGTCTAGGAATATGTACCCAATAAGTACTACACATAATGAAAGTCTATAGCTTGGTCCTTACACACACAGATTCTCATCAAGCGTTTGTTATAAGTGAAGCAATGAGAAAACCAACTAGCTGAGAGAGGAGGTTAAAAGGCAGTTTTGGGGGAAAATCTACACAAGACTCAAGACAGGCCATACCAAGGGCCTGCCTGCCCCTTCTCACCTTCCAGCGATCATCCTCTATCCAATGGCCTTAGGAATCTCACGCTCAAGCACTTTTCTTGATGTAGGAGGAAGGTGGAGAAGAACCTGGCTGTTATGGGTGAACTTTGAGATTTTTCTCACCTGCCTTCCAGTTCACTTCCCATGGGTTCCTCCTCCGGCTCCTGGGCTGCCTTCTCCTCCCTCTTCAGCTCTAGAGCTCTGGGCTCAGCCCAGCACCTGCTCCCAGCTCATCCCTTCCATGGTCTTTGCCCACCTGTCGAGGACTGCTGTATTTGTATCTCCAGCCAGACCTCTCTCCAGATGTCCACCGCTCATTCAGCATCGCTGCTTAGATGTCCAAAAAGAAGCTTAAACATCACATGCACAAAACACACTCCTGATCTTTCCTGCAAATTCCTGCTCCACCATGTTACTTCCCAGCTCAGCTTGTGGCAGCCATCCTCCCGGTCTCCCAAGTCTTACCCCGTCAGGAGTCACAGCTGACTCTGCTCGAGCTATACATCCAGTTCATCTACAAGTCCTGTCATCTCCACCTTCACGTCCCACGACACGACTCCTTGCCACGTGACCACCACCAGCCTGGTCCAAGCCCAAGCCTCTCTTACCTGGGTGATTGCAACAGTGTTTTGATGGTTCTCCCTGTTCCTGGCCCTCTCCCCTCTTATAGTCTGTTCTAAATATAATGGTGTAGTGGCCAAGGAAATTCTTTCCAAAGCATGTTTTGATCACTTCACTTCTCTGCTAAAACCCCATTCATCATCTCATTCAGGATAAATGCCAAAATTTCTTGCAATGCCTTACAAAGCCTGGGTCCCCACTAGTTACGGACCTGACCGCCTATGATGTGACCCCTTGTCTACTTTGTTCCAGACATGCAGGCCTCTTTGCTTTTCCTAAAACTCACCCAGCACCCTCCTGCCTCAAGCCCTTTGCATTTGCTCTTTCTTCCACCTGGGGAGCCTCTTCACTTCTTCCAGATCTCTGCTCAAATCTCACCCTCGTTTATTGTCTGTCTCCCACTAGAATATAAGCTTCCTGGGAGCAGAGATTTTGTTTTGGTCACTGCTGTTTCTCCAGCATTTTTTACACTGCCTGGACCTCAATATATATTTAACTCTTAAAAAAATAGTCAGGGTTAAAATAAGAGAATAGTTTCGGTGTCAGACAGTCCTCAACCCTAATTCCTGCCCAGTAATGTGATTGAGGTTAAATTGCTCACCCTTAATAAGTAATAATTTCCTTTTTCAGAAAATAGCACTCAAAAAACTTTTCCTTATATATTAAATAATTCAAGGAATATAAAGTACTGAGCTCTTTGCTTGGAACATAGTCATTGGTCAAAAATATGTAAGTTGTTGTTGTTGTTATTATTATTATTGAACATCATGCTCTTTAAAGGGCATGATGCTGTTCATTCTCTAGGCCCATAACAAAGATGGCAAGGTCTGTATCCTCCCAAATTATGTACATTTAGTTCCATGGAGCCCATCTTCCTGATTTCCATTCCACTATCCTTATTCGAAAGAGGGCTTTGATTGTAGGAAGGCGGTTGAAAAGATAATGATTGAAGGAATTGGATTGCCAAGAATATGAGCAAGGTCTAGCCAGCAGAAGGGGAGAGGGGAGTCCAGGCAACTGGACAGAGACTCTGGCTTCGAATTGGAGGGGCCCAGGGCTGAGCGGGTTGCTTTCTCTGGGAGACAGGAAACAAAAGGCTCTCGCCCATTTTCTAGGAGTGTGCCAGCTCTGGCTGTTGGGCCCCTGCCAGACACTTAGCATTTCCTCCAGGGAAGTTGCGGAGGCTGGGGTGGGGGGTGCAAAGTAACCACGCAGTAGCAGGAGGCAGCTGGCATGGGGTAAGAAGTGGGCTCCAGTGGCAGAGTTGTGCGTTCGGACCCTGGCTCTGTTCCACAGTAGCTGGGTGACCCTGGGCAGGTTCCTTGGCATTTCTGAGCCTCTGTGTCATTCATTCATTCATTCATTCATTCCTTCAACAGGTGGCCTACCCTGTGCTGGCCACCAGGCAAGAACAGCCAGCATTTGTTGGTCAAGTCCTGCAGGTCAGGAGCTCCTCTGTGCACGTGTATTGTCTTATCTAATCCTCACAGCTCCCCCCACCCCACGAGGAAGAACCACCTTTATCCCCATAAAGAAACGGAAGCCAAGATAGTTAAGAAACTCTAGTTAAGAAACTCGCCTGAAGTCATCGTTGGTAGGTAGCAGAGGTGGAGATCAAGGCCAAGCATTCTGGCCCCAGGGCCCTGCTCCTGACCACAGCAGCACCTCCAAGAAGCTGGAAACCCCAACGTAAATGCATAAACGAGTAGTGGGGCTGTGAGCAGTGCTGCGGGCCATGTGTGTGGTGCGATCAGCAAAGAGCACTCGGTGTCACTGGAGGGGAGGGAGCACTGGTGGGAAGGTTAGAGGAGGATTCTTGGAAAAGGTGACAGCTGAGCTAAGACCTTTAGGGTCAGGGAGTCACCTGGGCACACCAGAGGCACAGGGAGAGTGGCCCAGGCAGAGCTGTGGCGAGAACTTTCTCAACTGTTGCAACAAAAGGGCCGCAGTGAGGATCTGAGGTGGCGGGTGCAAGAGTAGCTGTGCCGTAGCAGGCAGGTGGCATGGGGTGAGACGTGGCAGGGCTGGAGTCCTGTAATTCTATGCCCTACCCCCTGACAGCTCAGCCTGCATGAGGAGGTGGCACCTCCAGGTCTGGGGGGTCCCAGTTTCTCTGGGGACCCTAATGTGGGTAAAGCAGCCCCCACCTTGGTGGTTCTTGGCTCTAGGTGCTCAGTGAAGCCAATACTAGAAATTGGGATGCCACTCTCTGCAGGCCCTGGCAGAGCAGGGAAGGGACCTGTCTCATTTCCCACTCTATTCTCAGGATGTAGCCCCTGCCTGGCACATGGCAACTGCTCGATAAACCTCAGGGACTGCAGCAGGGTTTCTCAACCTTGGCACCATTGACAGTTTAAGCTGATGATTTTCTTTTTCTTTTGTGGTAGGGGCCTGTCCTATGCATTTTAGGATACTTAGCCGAACCCCTGGCCTCTAGTCCCTAGCTGCGTGTAGATGCCTGTGCAACCTTCCTCTAATTGTGACAACTAAAGCAATTGCCAGAAGTTGCTAAATGACTCCTGGGGACAAAATTACCCACAGTTGAGAACAACTGGACTATGGGAAAGTTGTAGCACACTCTCAGTTCGCTCAGGCTCCTTCAGCAGTAGGGAGAGAGAGACTTGCAGATACAGTACGAATACTGTATTCATTCATCCACTCACTGTCCTGTGTGATGAAAACGTGCCTGGGGTGCACTTGGGGTGACAGGTGGGAATTAGCTGCTCCTCAGTCTGTCTCTTGTCTTCTGTGTTTAAAATCATCTATTTTACTTTTGCCCCAAATGCAAACCAATGACCTTATCTGGTACTCAAAAGAAAGGTTGCTAAGGTAATTTTGATTAAAATCAGTTCTTATTCCACACTGCAGTCCTTTTATTACAACAGCTGAGAAAGTTGTAGCCACAGCTTTGCCTGGGCACCTCTCCTTGCACCTCTGGTTTTGCCCAGGTAACCCCCTGACCCTAAAGGTCTTAGCTCAGCTGTCACCTCTTGTGAGAATCCTCCTCTGACCTTCTGACCAGCACTCCCTCCCCTCCAGTGATACCTGGTGCTCTTGGCTGACTGCACCACACACCTCCCCCACACACTGCCCCCAGAGCCTGCCTGACTGGCCAGTGTGACCCAGTGGTGACACTATGGCCACTATATGTTGTCAGAACTGACTTCCAAAGTCAAGTGGCAGCCTCCCACTGAGATCAGCCAAACTGAGTGATGCTCTCCCCACAGGAGGGTCCCCAGGCATCTCGGGCACTTTAAGCCTGAAGGTGCCACTTCCTTTTGCACTCACTCCCACCAACACAAGTGCTCTGGAATTATCTTTCCTGGAACTGGGCTTGGGGTCTGCTCTAAGCCAAATACCAGCAGCCTCAGTACTGGCTGTAGTTTGGCAAGAGCTAAAGTCCAAGGACCCAGATAAGCCATCCCAGAATACGTGCCAATGTCATTGGAAAAGTTGGAGGCAGAAGCCCTGGACTCTGCAAAACCAGGCAGGGCAGAGGACAAGGAGGGGGCCATGGTTCCAGAGCAGAAGCAGGTAAGATGGGCAGATGGGGCAAACCACTCATAGCCAGCATTTATTAGGCACCTCCTGCATGCTAGGGGCAGTGGGTCCCAGCCCTGGTTGCAAGTTAGAATCTCCTGGGAGCTTCAGAAAATCCCAGTGCCCAGGCTGCACCCCAGACCAGTCACATCAGAGTCACGGGGGTGGACAGCTCAGGGCTGTTGAGAGCACCACAGGGGATCCCATTGGGCAGCCGAGATGGAGGTCCACTCTGCCAGGCACAGTTCCAAGTGCTTTCCCCGCATTGGCTCGCTTCAGCCTCGCCATCATCCTATTGTCAAGACTGTCCTAGAGTTAAGGTACCAGGTGTGCAGGGAGTTTCGTCATTTTCCAGTGTCACGAAGTTCCTAAGAGGCAGAGCCTGGACTCTCCCCAGGTACCCATGCTCGCAGGCACTCATCCAGACACGGAGCCACCTTCTGGAGAGGTGACACCATGCAGTGGAAAGGGCAGGGACCTGGCTTGGACCCTGATTCTGCCTCCCACCACCTGGGGAGACTTTGGGCAGTCATTTTATTTCTCTGATTCTCTTAGCCTTCTTGTCTGGACGCTGCAGAATATTGTCATCAACGCAGAGCACTGGGAGGATTCAATGCGATGGCGTTTATGAGGCTCCCTTAGACATTTCTGGGACACAGCACAGTGCTTTGTTATGGATCCCTATTGTTAGACCACATTGGCAAAAGTGGGTCAGCAGGTGGACAGGCAGATGTTGAGAAGGAGATCACCTGAAGCAAAACACATCAATGCACTGAAGGGCAGGTGTCAACAGTCAGATCGAAAGGCAAACCTGAGGCAGATGCCAGGAGGGAGGACCAAATAGTCCAACAGGCAGAGAACATGCAGGAGATGACAAGGCCAGGACAACCCAGGCATGTGAAGGGGATCATGCCAGGCAATGTCTCCCCTGTCAACTGCAGGTCCTCACCTCTGCACTCTTGAACATGACATTGACAAAGTGTGAAGGCTTTATGGACAGTCCATCTCCCTTTTTTCTTTTCTTCCTCAGTCCCCAACCTATACCATTTTCTCCTAAGCCCTGACTGGCAAAGTTCAACAGATAGCTGACGTTTGCTACAAACAAGCCAGGATGGGACCCCTCTCCTTACTACTACAATACATGTGTCCCTTTGATTAGGGTCAGTGCCTGTTTAAAGAGGCATTGAAAGAAGGAAGTGAGAGGAGAAGAAAGAATATGCTATTCATTATTTAGAATTAGAAAGTAATACATGCACATAATAACAAGAACAACAACAAACCAACCAGACAACACAAGCAAGTCAAAGGAAGAAACAGCATGACCCCATCCATCCAAAGACAATGCTGTTCACACTTGGTGCAAATCCTTCCTTAGATACCTATAAAAATGTTTTTTATTGGATCCATAATATTGCACGTTTTTATAAAATACCACGAACCAAAAATAATCATGAGCATCTTTGTCGGTATGTTTGTTTCTGCAGCACATTTTTAAGTCTGAATAATGTTCAGTATGTGCGTATATTGTAAATTATGATAGGAACATCCCATTGTTGGAAAATTAGATTGTTGCCAATTGTTCATTATTATAAATAATGCTGTTAAAAGCCATCCTTAAAGGGAAATCTTTTTTTTTTCTAAATGTTCAGTATTTTTGTTCTTTAGAAGAAATTTATAGAAAGCAGACTGCAAAGTCCAAGATTTTGCTTTTGGCAAACGGTTTTTGTTATTGAAAAAGTCACACATTTACAAGTAAAGAGACAAGTGTAAAATGACTGTCAACTCATGGCCAATCTCGTTGCATCTCTAGGAGATCCCACTTTCCCCCACTCTCTGGATTGCTTTGAAACAAATCCTAGACTTTGTATCATTTCGTTCATAAGTATTTCAACATGTATCTCTAAAAGGTTAGTCAAGAGTATGCTCTTGTTAAAAAATCTTGGTACATGTTGCCAAAGTGCCCCTCAACAGATTTTGCTACAATTTCCATTCCCAACAATAGTATAAGAATGTGGCCCTTTCTCCACGCTCTTGTCAACCTGGGCATATCTGTTCAGAGTCCAGGTAACGTGGGGGTGGGGCAGGTGGATCAAACAAAGCTGAAACAGACAGTTCAATAGAGGCGATTAAAAATGGGTAATTAGTTACAAAGATACTGAGAAGCTGAAAGGGCAACTGGGGCATGATAGGGCTATCCAGCAGCCACAAGCTTCAGGTGACAAGCCCTAGGGTTGGAGAGATGGAGGCAGGAGGCAGAGTTCCCAGAGCCCAGGGGCCAGGGCCCCGCTGGAGCCACTGAACACTGGCAGGGCTGCTGACCCTGGGACCCTGGAGGGAGGAATGACCAGAGGGGCGCTGGAGTCATAGTTGCTGCTGAAAATGCCGCCAGGAACAGAGAGAAGCAGCGTTGTGCCTTCTCCCCTCCCTCTGCTCCCACAGGCCAAACCCAACCAGAAGCCAGGGGGCACAAGAGCTTGAGAAACGGGTTTGCTTCCGGCTCCCTACCCATCAGCCCCATGCAAAGCAGCAGGGGGAAGGCGGAGATAGATCTGAGAGCTGACAGGCCAATGAAGACCGCTCTGAATATTTCTGCTTTAAATTAGCTTCGTTCATGAATAGGAGCTACCATGGACCCCAATACACCTTTAAGTCATGAGGGAAGGCACGATTGCAGGCTGCAGAGAGAGAGAGAAGACGCACTACTGGTGAGAATGCTAGTTAGGACAACCCATTTGGAGGAAAACCTGTCAACAGCTCTCAAAATGTAAAATCACAATCCCTTCCAGAGACTTACACTCCACATACTTGCACATAATAAAGATGTGTGTGTAAAGATGTTCATCCTGGTATTGTTTATAGTATCAAAAGGCTGCAAGCAATGATTATTCATAGGTACTGGTTAAAAATAATGAACAGGTCGATTGGGATGATTTCTAAGAGATTTAGCTAAATACATAAAGGTTTAAAAAAAAGTGTGCACTTCAGGTTTCCATGTTTACCAATTAATATGTATGTCAACTATTTTTCAAATCTCAGGCAGTAGTGGCTGCCTTTGAGGAGAAGGAGCAGGAGATTGGCAGGGGAGAGAGACCCATGTGCCTTTTGTGCTTCTGAAATTTGCTCACTCTGCTTTGCATTAGGTGAATCATACAAAATCACCAATATTTTATCATTTTTCACTCATGAAACAGCTATTTCATACAATTTGAACTCAACTTCCTTTATCTATTAAAAAAAGGAGCTAATTTTTAAAAGACCAGTAGGAAGAGCTGAGATTCGCAGTGGATATTTGGAGTTGGCATTTTTAATAAAACAAGAATGTGACCCATAAGAATGTGACAAGATTCCACATTCCCTCAGAATTCAATTAGAAGAGATAGGATGAAGTCAATTTTTTCAGAAGAATTATCACACAAGGGTGCCTTCCTGATTCTCGACTTAACATTGATATTCAAAGTAGTTTAAACTGAGGGAGTATTGGCAAGCAGGTAGGGGCTGTGTGTGCCTCTTGGGCAGCTCTGAATGCTGCCAAAGGTCCCGAGCTAGGAAGCAAATGATCCCTGTGCCTCTCTTTGATGATATTGTGTAGGTATCTGTTCGCAGAGATTAAGTACAAGTTTCTTCACTTTGAGAGATAAAAAGAAACTTAAGCAATCTTGACAGCTTCCAGTGAAACACTCCCCAAGGCCCTTCACATTCCAGAGGCTGCCAAGGACTTCAGAGGCCTCTGACAAATGACTGGGCTTGTTCAGATTCAGCTGTGGCATCTCCCAGTGTGGACAGGTGGTCTACACCCGGTGTGGACGGTGCTGCTGCTGCCACAGCAAAGCACAGGAAGATGTAGAAATAGCAGTAGTCAGAGCAGAGAGTGTTGGTGGGGCACTGGATGCACTTACTGGCTGCATCCCATAACATGTACCTTGTGCCCATTTTCCAGGTGAGAAAACTGAGAAAAACGAGGAGGTCAAATAACCTGGCTAAGGTCATACAGAACCTAAGTCTTAGTCCCAAGCTCGTTCTCCTAATGGTCACCACAGGTGTAACAAATGCTGGAGATGACAGTTGGTGGCGGATGATGACAGCTAGGAAACGTCTACACTGGGCAGGCATGGCTTGTCTGGCACAGGCTGCTTAGTAATGGGATAGGGCAGTGGTCAGCATATCTCACCCAGCCATTCCCTGCTTCCAGCCCCTCAGCAGCTGCCCATCACCTTCAGAATATGACTCAACTTTAGCACAGGGTGCAGGGGGTGCTTTGGGCCCTGCCTGCCTAGCCAGGCCACCCTCAACCCACCACCTGCATGTCCCTGCTGGATGCCACTGCCCCACAGAGCCCGACCTCCCTTCCTGAGTGCCCTGATCCCTCTCAAGCCCCTGCCTCTGCCCGTCACTTTTGCTCCTTTCCCTGTTGTCCTTCCCTTTACTGCCCTCCCAGCTGACTGTGTGTCTCCTTCTCCCTCCCTCCACTCCCTCCCTCTTCCGAGTTGACCAGGGATTCCTTTTACTGGCTTCTGTAGCCCTGTGATTCCCTATAGTGTGACACTCTTCCTATCTCCTTCCCTTCTCTCTCTCTCTCTCTCTCTCTCTCTCTCTTTTTACTTTCCTCCCTCCCTTTTTCCTTCCATCTTTAATACCTTCTTTCTTTCAACACCTTCTGATTGAACACCTCCTGTATGCTAACTATTAAACATTGGGGAATAAAAGTTGGATAAGAAAAGGTGCCTTTCTTCCTGGAAGTCTTTGTCAAGAGTAAGACACAAACAGAGACTGAAAGCTCGCAGTTGCCAAGCGTGTCTCTATACCCAGCTCTGTGTTATGCATTCAGCATTCGTGGCTTCATTTATTGAAGTACCATGATCCTACAAGGCAGGGACTCTTGGTTTTCAGAGGGAGAAATTAAGGCAGGATCAGGGTTTGAACCCAATCAATCTGTCATTAAATTCTTTGCTTCCTAAGTGCCAAGATAAAGGAGGGATTTAATAAGAATATGTCCAATATGATGGAAGTGGACAGACCCTAAACCTACCTTGGGGCAGATAGAAGCTTTGTAGGAAGAGGCGATGCCTCAGATGGACCTTAGGCCACTGTGCAAAGAGCAATGGGAAGGATGCTATCGGCAGAGGGCTAGCCTGGGCAAAGGCTTGGAGGAAAAGCCTGGCTGATACAGAGAAGCCCTAGCAGGAGAAGAAGGTACCGCTGAGACACGATGCCCGAGGAGGGAAGGGAGGAGATGGGGCAGTGGCCAGGATGCAGCAAGCTTCACTTGCCTGCACATGAGTGACAGTCCCGCCAGGAAGCAGGTGCAGCACACAGGCTGGCTGAGGAGGGTTAATGAGGGGATATTAACAAGGATGTGGGCACAGTTAAGGGAAACCAGCAACGGGTGGTGAGACAGATGGGCTAGCAGATACAAGCCAAGGAGCCATCACTTCCTCTGGGGCAGAAGAGGCCAAGGGGGAGGCCAGAGCTCAAGAGAGAATGGTGATATGGCTTTGACGCTAGTGACACCACCACCACCGTGCCACCAGAGCTGCAGCCTCTGGCAGAGGAACCTGCAGCTGGGTCAAGACAGAGGCAGGAGAAAAAACATCCCACCTACTTTCTCCTCCTGCCCTCTGACATCCTCACGGTGCTTCCTGAAGGCCAAACCCAACCAGAAGGCAGAAGGCAGAAGGCTCGGTGGAGCCAGCTGGTGAAGGTCAGTCTTCTAGGTCAGACAAGGTAGAGAAAGGTGGCAAATGAATCCAGAAAGGCAGACGGAGAGCACCCAGCACTTCTAGGTTAAGGAGTTGATATTTTGTCCTGTCAGTGATAGGGTTCCTTGAAGGGTTTCAGGTAGGGAGGCAACATGATCAGATATGGACTTTATTTTATATTTATATATTTTTTAAAAATTTATTTTAGAGACTGAGTCTCGCTCTCTTACCAAGGCTGCAGTGCAGTGACATGATCATAGCTCACTATAACCTCAAACTCCTGAGCTCAAGCAGTCCTCCTGCCTCAGCCTCCTGAGTAGCAGGGACTACAGGCCGATGCCACCATGCTTGGTTAATTAAAAATTTTTTGTAGAAATGGGGTCTCACTATGTTGCCCAGGCTGGTCTCAAACTCCTGGCCTCAAGTGATCCTCCTGTCTTGATCTCCCAAAGTGCTGGGATTACAGGCATGTGCCACTACACCAGGCCTGATATGGATTTTAATAAAGACTTCTCTGGCAACAATTCAGTAGACAGGGCATGGGCAATGAAGGAAGAGCCAGTGAGACCAGTTGGACCAGGAAAATGAAGTGGGGAGCCAAGGTAGAAGATGATGAGGAGCTGAAAAAGGCGTAGATGGAAGGAAATGGAACTTATCCAGGTGAGAGATGAGAAGTTTAAAAGGGGCATAACAGACAGCAAAGAAATGAGACTAAGCTTTGATTGAAAAAAGAAAAGAAGAAATTGACAGGTTCTTAGTGAAGACAAAAGCCAGGATTTTGTATTTCATATTTGGAAAATGAACTCAATTTTTGTGCCAGCAACTGAGACAAAAAAAAAAAAAATACAGAAGGAGCAACAAACAGGTTTACAGAAAGATGACTGATAAGTTTTGTTTGGGACAAGTTGAGTTTAAACTGTTTATGGGACATCAAAGTGTAAGTGTCTAGCAGACATTCAATTCATGTCCAAGTATCCAGTGGTCTCTATCTAGAGATTTAGATATTAAAGCCGTCAGTAGGCAAATTCTTATTAAAACCATGTGGGCAGATGAAATGTCCCAGTAAGAAGCAGCATCCAGAGAAGTGGCCAGGTTGACTGCAGAGCAGCATCTCTGAGCACTGGGAAGAGCAAGAAGAACCTACAACAGCTGTAGACAAAGAAGGAGAAGATAAGAAGAACGTTTCTATCGTGGGAAGGATCAATAGCATTAAACACAGTGTTTAATAGTAAAACAAGGACAAAGAGTGTCTGCTGCTTGGAACTTAGGAAATCAGAGGTGACTTTAGAAAAAGCAGTTATGACCAAAGTTGGATGGATTGCTGTGAGCTGAGGAGTGCAGTGAAGACGGAGTGGGAGTTGAGAACACAGACTACTGTGTTTGGAAGTCTGGATAAGAAAGGAGAAACATAGGGTGATACCTGCATGGGAACACCAGTCAATGGAGGAGTTTTATGGTATGAAAGAGGCTTCGGGGAAGAGCTGGTCGAGAAGAAGCTAATGACACTTTAGAAGAGGGAAGATCATAGCTAGAGCCCAAACCTGGAGGGCCAGGAGAGGCAGATCCAAGTGCTCTCTGTGCTCAATTGCCTAATTATTTATCCATCCTCCAAACCCCTCTATGAGGCAGGGAGCTACGTATCTTCCATGCCCAACATGTCGCCTGGCACATAGCCATGCTTGATCAATGCTTGCTGAGTGAATGAGTGAGTGATGGCAGGGTAGATAGGACTGTAAGATCAGACAGAAGAGATGCATCTTTGGCAAACATCTGCAACCTGCATGAGATGGGCAAGGTTTGAAACAGGAACTCATCCAATACAGCTGCTGGCATCTCCAGAAAATAATGGTCTGCAGTAAGGAAACCTTCAAGATTACACGTCAGATATATACCCAAAAGGTAAAGCCTCCAACCACATCAGGCTGGATGAAGGCTCCTATGGTGAGAGCTGTTGGATTAGAATCAGAGAGGTGGGAAACCAACAATCTTCATGTGTAGATTAATTGGATATTTTAATAGCACTGATTTTTTTATTAGCTCATTAAATTTAGCTTAAGAGGCTTCTTTGGTTGTGCTGCCTCGATTTTTATCTGGAGGTGGCTGGAGGAGGAGTTAGGTTCTTTCCTAAGGCATTTTCTTTAAGTTTTTGGTTGAATTTCTCTCCCAGAGCAGCTAAGGGTTTAGCCACTTGCAAAGAGAGCAGAGGAAGGGGTTCTTGTTCCACCTGATCAAGGTCTCTGAGGACTGGGGTCTCCATTACACACACCTCCTACATGGCAGTAGGAATATCTTAGGCCAGAAGTTGGCTGGATCAACAGGGAAGTCAATGCATGGTGGCTGACTTAAAAGCTGCTGGAAAATAAAACAAATAATATAGTAATTTGGGGAAGAGGGTGAGAGTAAATGGGGAAAGTAAAGAACTAGTATTTCTTTTGATAATTGGGGTGGAGAAACAAAACGTACTCTTATCTTGGGTCCCAGATTCACCTTTCCCATTAGTACTGGCAAATTCTCTCAAAATTCATCCATAAAATGGAAATCCACCCAATTAAAATTGAATTACCCCCTTTAGGGTACCACACACTGCTCCAGACACTTGGAGAACATGCGTGAATAATAATAATTTCCCTTCTTCAGAATGTTTTCAGGAGTAAATGAGATAGTGCACATAGACTTACCTGGCGATGACCCATAAACGGTGCTGAATTAGAGGTCACTGCAATGACGATGGTGGTTCTCATGCATAGAAAACAATGCTACAAGAATACGCCATTGGGAGGGAAAGGGGTGGGGGACTGAGCATTGAATGTCTCACTCTCTCTGGGCTGTGAGCTCCCTGAAGCAAGCTGGGGGCCATGCCTGCCTTATGCATCTCTCTGAATCCCTAGCACAGTGCCTGGAGCATAAATATTTGGTTATCAGTAAGAAATCATTCTCAACCAACTATTGCCAATTAAGCATGCATCCTTTCAGAGTCTGCATTCTCCAGCTATAAACATCTAGTGCTGGACGGGCGTGGTGGCTCACGCTTGTAATCCTAACATTCTGGAGGCCGAGGCGGGTAGATTTTTTGAGCTCAGGAGTTCGAAACCAGCCTGAGCAAGAGCGAGACCCCCGTCTCTACTAAAAATAGAAAGAAATTAATTGGCCAACTAAAAATATATAGAAAAAATTAGCCGGGCATGGTGGTGCATGCCTGTAGTCCCAGCTACTCGGGAGGCTGAGGCAGGAGGATTGCTTGAGCCCAGGAGTTTGAGGTTGCTGTGAGCTAGGCTGATACCACGGCACTCTAGCCTGAGCAACAGAGTGAGACTCTGTCTCAAAAAAAAAAATAATAATAATCCAGTGTCCTAGGGCCCTTCTGACAACTAGAGAAAATGCAAGGCACTGGATGCAATGGCTGGTCCATAACGGTAATGGGGAAACCCAAACAGTTCCGGCAGGTCACTTCCGGCTTGTAGACCTGGCCCAGTTTAATTTACTCTGGAGTGCCTGCGATGATCGCTCACGTGTACAAGGGAGAAATTAGGCACAGTGGCGTGAAGAGGCAAGTGCCCAGAGCCTGCCTAGAGCCATTCACTCAATGACAGACAGAGCTGGGGCTGGGCCAAACCTGGGGAGGCATGCAAGAGGCTGGCCAATGCCTATATGGCATATCTAGTAGTATAAATAGGGAGATAAGCCATTTACTGGTACAACAGTTAAATCCTCTGTGGCTAACAAATGTCAGGTACTGGCAGAGCCCCAAGGCTGGGGAGAAGATCAGGCATACTGGAGGAGGCTAGTGTGTACTAAATATGAGGCCAGTATTTAGTACATGCTAGGCTAATACTAAAATAGACTAGTATGTACATATATTTCATGTATTCATGGCACACCTAACTTTTTCTGAATTTCTAGGCTATGTGATTCATCTGCAAGCTTTTTCAAGTTGTCACAAATCTCAAAAAAAAAAAAAAACTTTCCACTATATGTATTGGAAAAAAAATCCATGTATAAGTGGGTTAGCACAGTTCAAACCCTTGTTGTTCAAGAGTCAATTGGGGGAGGGGGGCATGGGCAATACACATAAACTTAACACTTGTACCCCCATAATATGCTAAAATAAAAACATTTTCAGAAACAAGAAACAAAAATAAAAACAAACAAACAAAAAAGAGCCAATTGTATATGCCAGTATCAGATCAGCCCAGAGTGGTAGTGGAGGGGGGTGGTTCTCTGTTGGGTTCTCACCCCAGGACTTAGGCTGATGCAGTGCCATGGTCACCTTACCTGTGGAAAAGAAGGAGCATGGCAAATCAGCATGGCTTTTGAAGCTTTGACACAGTGACACGCTCATTTCTATTTCTTCGGCCTCTACCAACCCAGTAGCCACGTCTAAGCTCAAGGGGCCTGAGAAGCCCCAGTTACCCTGTATCTGGATGGAAGGAAGCTGGAAATATTAATGACCACCTCAAGTACCTAACAAGTGTATCACTCCAAATGCTTTGCAAGACCTTTTTATACCCCTGAGTTCTTTTCCTCTTTGGAACTCCCCGTGAAATTTTAAATCTCAGAATGAAGAAATTAGACATGACTTTAGGCAATAGGGAGCCATTTAAGGTTTCTGAGGAGGGAAGGACAGAGGTGCTGAAGTCCAGTGAGTCAAAGTGGTGACAGAAAGCAGAGTGCTTTAGCAATGGGTGAGCCTGCAGACATGGGGGGCGGCAAAGATCTTGGGGAAGTCCCGGTGCAACCTGGACTTAGGATGGCAGTGATAGAAAGAAAAGGAAAATCCCACAGAAACATTTTAATGCAATAAGCACTGATTTTGAGTACCCTCTCTGCTCCAAGCACTGTGCCGCGCAGTGGAAGCACAGAGATGGCGGAGAACAACCTTACTGCCGAGGCACCCCCGCTTCTTGTGGGTGAGACAGACACGAGCTGTGTCTGGCCTGCCATGGACAGCCTCTGTTCCCCCCTGTGCCCACCTCCGAGCAAGCTCAACATTGAGTTGCATCCCTCAAACAGTCAACCTGAAGCATCCCATTAGTGAGAGATCCACATTTTACTGGAGATGCGGAAGGTCTGAGAGCGCCATATTGCACCCTGCACGGCAAAATATAGTACCGATTCCCACTCATTGTTGCTCTTCTTCCTCCTACCTTGTTCTTTGACCACTGGCTGCCTCATCCTCCATTCCAGGGCCACACCACTTTCTAAAGCTCTCCCTCTCCTTTTGCAAAACAATTTTGATCTCCCCCCTGGCCCCTCTCTCTCCCTCTCAGAGTTGGCTGTCTGGCACACATCACAGTCCTGGGTGGATGATCAGCTCTCCTGAGAACTCGGCCTCCGTGCAAGGGAAGCGAGTATCGAGAAGCAACCATCAGTCTTCTCTGTCTCAGCAGCCATCGTCCCTCACAGTCTTCAGAGAGCCATCTGTTACTCAACCTGCTCTCAGGGGCTGTGAGAAGACGACACAGACTGCTCACTTCATGCCTGGCCTCTCCTTGGTCCTCGTCAGACACCCTCCCCTCTTCCTTCCGGCTCTGTCCTGTCACTTAGGAAAGGAGCAGGTTTGCCTCTCACCCTGCTGGGCCAGGCCAGCCTCTCCTGCCCTCCAGGGTCCATAGGGGTCTCTAGTGGGGATGGTGGGGACTTGTCACTCTCTGCTTCTGCACACTGATGCTAGGATCCAAGGGGAGTGGATCCCGTGGGAGTAGACGGAGACCCCAGTGGGTCTCCTACTCCTTTGTCTCCCACAGATGCTCTGTACAGACTCAGCTCAGGAAGTCACAACTATAAATACATAGGCAGATTGACATTTCAAGTAAAAATTCAATTGTGAATATTCTTTCTGGCAAAGTTAAAGCAACTGTTAAATATTGTTGCTACTTTAAAATATACCAGTAAAGAAAACAATGCGCTGAATGAGTGACATGCCCTACTAATGACTCATGCTCATTTGCCAAACGATGTGTTCTGATGCATTTCATGCCACTTGACACAGATGACAAAATGCTGGCTGGACTCTGCCTCTCCCCACACCACCACCCAGGAAGAGGTGAGGGCTGCCATCCTCCCTTCAGTCAGGCCTGCTAACGTGTCCCCAGACCCTAGAGAAGGGCCCATGACAAATCCCTTCCCGTCAGAAAGAGGCACGTGGTAAGCAAAGATCTGTCTGCCTCTCCTAGACCCGGCGGACCAGAGATCTTGCTCCATTGTGAGGAACCAGCCCGTTCAGCAGGGGTTGTGGCATTGGGGAAAGGACCCTACTGAGGGGACCTGCAGACAGCACTGGGGACAGCTCCTCACCTCAGGAAATCAATAGAATGAACAAACATCGAAGCAAGGCCACCAAACACTGGGTGGCTTTTTCCTGGAAAATAAACAAATAAACACAAACCAAAGCAGTTATAAGGAAGGAAAAAATGCAACACCTGCAGTTCTTCCACAAAGCCTCCTTGTTCGGTAATCTGTGCTGGCTGAGCACCATGTTTCTATGAAAGGATAGGGAGTAAACCCCAAGCCCCCTGCCACCCTGTACTGCAAATGAAGTAGGAAATTGGGGACTGGAGTCCAGCAAGGACGTTGTAACAGGACTTAGGACATCTCACACCTATAAGACTGTCACCTGCTCAAGGTCTTGGAACCTGGCTGTGCACTGCAGTCCAACTGCCCTGAGCCCATCATGGAACCAACGACACTGCCCCACTGTATTAATAATGTTCCTTTAAATTTTCTGTGTTTTCTGAAGCTTTGTCATCTCGGGGCCTTGCTGATTGGGGAGAGACTATCACTCTCAGGGCCAGCCAATTTCTAGAGATGGTAATGGACTCTCCTGCAAGTGCTCTTTGTATATGCAAACCAAGGCCCATGCTCTGAACCCTCCTTCACTGGGCTCTCACAGGGCTCAGCTCCAGACCAGTATTGCCCTGCCCTGCTGGCTCCAGGGCTGGGGACCAGACAACTCAGGACAGGCCCTCCACCCAGAGCTGGCTGCAATTACTCAAACTAACCAATCCTAAACCCACTTATCCCACCTCGCCGTTTCTTCCATAGAAACCTCAGTAAAGGCTCTTTCCACATTTTCTTCCCATTCCCTGATATGTCCCTCCACGGCCTGCCCCGTCCTTTTGGGAACCACGAATAACAAACCACTTCTTTCTTCTTCTTTTTTTTTTTCCCTTTTTTAAAATTTTTTCCAGCATATTATGGGGGTACAAATGTTAAGGTTACGTATATTTCCCTTGCCCCTCTTCTCCCATAACAAACCATTTCAATGGTAGTCATTTCCTGGTCTGTTGGCCTCACTATACCTGAATAATAATAAAACTTACATTTTAAAACACCTAGCTTGTGTAGAGGGCAGGAAACAGTGTGGGCGATATCTGAACCTTGTTTAACTGTGTCTTGGATGGGCAGGAAGGGTCTCTGACTAGTCTCAATCTTTTCATGTCTTAAGATTTCTGCTTCACTGGGATCAACAGAACCAAAGTGAGGCCTAGGGCAGAGAGGTGATAACGTGACAGGTCCTAAAACAGATAGTATTAGCATGAATACAGGTTTCCCATGTGCCCAGGTTTTATGGTGAAGTTTGTCATAAGCCAAAGCCCATGTACACTCTTTCCATACATCTCCGTGGCCTTCGTAAAGCAAGATGTCTATAACACAGGTTGAGAACACAAAGATCTAACTCATGAAATTTGGACACTTTTGAAAAATTTATTTGAAAATAGATTACACATCTCTACTTTTTTATGTAAAGTTAATTCAAAAGGGGCATGACAGGCCATAGACAAGGCAACCAAAATAAGAATATTTAAGCTCCTGGTGAAGGCCCCAAGTACTCATCTTTTAGTAGAATACATGAACTTTAGTGTCCAAAAAATAGCTTTTTTTTTTTTTTTTTTCTAGATACAGGGTCTCACTCTGTCACCCAGCCTAGATAGAATACAGTGGCACAATCATAGCTCACTGCAACCTTGAACTCCTGGGCTCAAGCAATCCTGCTGGCTCAGCCTCCCGAGTACCTGGGACTACAGGCACGCCCCACCATGCCCAGATAATTTTCTTTTAGTTTTGAGGGAACAGTCTCAATATCTTGCCCACGCTGGTCTAGAACTCCTGGCCTCAAGTGGTCCTCCTGCCTTGGCAAAGTACTGGAATTCACAGTTGTGAGCAGCCATGCCTCACCCAAATAATAGCTATTTTGATGGTTCAAGACAGATTTGTCTTCTTTCTAGTTTTTCAGAAAGTTGTAGCAATACTAAATTTATTAGTATAATTAAGAGTCAGATGTCTTTACTGATTCTTTACTATCCTTCTCTACAGATGGAGCAAACAAAATTTAGAGAAATTAAGTGCCCCGAGATCCATGGCTAGAAAATAATGGAGCTGGAATTTGAAACTAGATCTGTAGCCTGATTTCTTAACCTCGTGTCTATGCTGAATAGCTAGCTTATCAGGTTAGTGACTTGTGAATGACTGGCATGATACTGAATCTTACCTAAAGCAAGGCTCATCAATAATGCTGCTGGAATGAAGTGAAACGCCACTAAAACTGATACAGTAGCAGAGTCAAGCAAGGTCCAGCTGGTAGTTTCCTCATGTAACAAAACACCACAGCATTGCTCATTCAAGGAGAGTTTACTCCATAGATAATTTCCCTGCAAGGGAGGCTCTCCGATTCTAAGAGTATTTTTTTCCCCTTTTTGTTGATTTGTTTTATTTACCCATATGTCATGAATATCAGGGGTTTTGTTTGTTTGTTTGTTTGTTTTTTTAACCAGAGTTTCTTAATTAAGAGTTTGTCCAGTAAGAATCTTGAGCCTGCCTCGGTTGCAAGTTTTGAAGTTTAGTGACCGAGAGCTATTTGTGTCTTTGCCTCAGATATACCTTCAACAAAATATTTTTGAGTGATTAATTTCAGGCACAGATCTCCTCTTCCCCTCGGCAAATTGGGTGCAGTGTGTTTACATAACTAGTGAGACTTCCTTGTGTTCTAGTTCCTGAGCCTTGGTTATGGGGCCAGGAGTCTGGGTCCCCTTCTCAGTCTTGCTATGAACAAGGTCACTTGCTGTAACCCTGGGCAAGTCATCTGATTTCTATATGCCTTAATTTAGACTCACTTAGAAACTATGCACTGAGGTCCTACTAAATGCCGGGCTCTGGGTTAGGTCACACAGTGTCATTTTTAAGAACGAATTTTGAAGCCAGACCGACTTGGGTTCATGTTTCTCACTAACAGTGTGACCTTAGGCCAGCAACTTCCGTTCTCTAAATGACTGTGGATGAGATTAGTGCTGCTGAGTGAATTAGGGAAGAAAGTGGTGTAAAGAAGTTCTCAGAAAGTTCCAATTTCCTTCTCCTAATTCCTCTTTCAAAGGTTCTGCGGAGGCCATCATTAAAATGCATTTGCTCAACAGCACACAGTTTGCAGAAGAGGATTTCTGGTGGAGTGACCAACAGCCCCTGCCTGCCCAGGACTAGGGGGATGGGGGATCCCAGGACTTGACTAAAGCTGGTTAAGTCCTGAGTAAACCGAGATGAGCTGATCACCCTGATTTCTGGGTTGCCGAAAATAATACTTGAGCTGTGAATTCACAAGCCGCAGTCACAAAGGGGTTAACCCGCTGAATCTCTCCCTGAATCCCACCCCCCCACCCCCCCACCCCCCACCCACCCCCACCCCCGCCCCGCAGCATGCCGCAGAAGTTAACCTGCTCTTCACTCTTCGGCTTCTTTATCTCACAAAGGACTCAGGATCCTTTGACACTACAGACTCCTTGACTTGTTAGGGTGTGGAACTGCATTTGACTTTCATGCCTTAACAAAGGTTAGTTTGGTTTATTGAGAGGTTGTTATGGTGTCTAAGTCCTCATTTCTTTCCTGTGAACCTAAACCAAGCCAAACAGCCTCTGGGGAAAGAGGTAAAGAGAAACTCAATGTTGATTTCATTCAATCCATCACCTCTAACACTTAGACAATTGTGTGCAGGACCCTGGTGGCTTGTGGCCAGTGGGAGTTTGTAGTACGAGCATCTTCACTGATGACCAGAGGTCCTTAGGAACTAGAGCTCAGACAGAGCAAGTCCTTCCTCGGGGGAGGTTGAGTGATCTGTCCCCTGGAACCTGCTCTTTTGCCACTGTCCTTGGCTTGTGGGTGGCCTCTTCTTCCTGGGTCCTCACATGGCCTTGCCACTGATGTATCTGTGTCCCGATCTCCTCTTCTTAGAAGGTCATCAGTCATACTGGATCAGGGTCCACCCTAATGCCGTCATTTTAATTATTTACCTCTTCAAAGGCCCTATTACTAAATACAATCACCTCCTTAGGACTTCAACATAGGAAACTTTGGGGAACACAATTTAGCCTGTAACACACAGTTAGACAATTCCACAGACCAAAACATACAAAATAAAAATGGAAAGCATTTTGTTGTCTTACCCCTAGCTTTCTACACAAGGAACCACTATCAATAGTTTCCTGGGATTCTTCCCTCCACCCACTTAATTTATATGCGTAGACCAGCATATCCACCCCCTCCCACATTAAAATCACTTAGAGAAATGGGATTATAATTTTTACAGAGTTCTGCATCTGGCTTTGGGCACTTAATAACATATCTTGGTTATCTTTTCATAGCAACATATGAATCTGCCTCACTCTTTACAGGCTCAAGAGCATTCCAGCACAGAGAGGTACCTACTTTATTTAATTTAGTTTCTGGGGATGAATGGTTGGGTCATTTCCCATATTTTTACTATCATGTAGAAGGCAGCAGCGAACATCATTCTATGTTTATCTCAGCAAATTTTTGCAAGTAAATCCATAGATAAATTCCTCTCCGGTGGAATGCAGGGTCAAGGGATACCTGCAGCCTTTATTTTGGTGGTTGTGTCAAATCTCCACCTTTGAAAACGGCCCCAGGTTACCCTCCCACCAGGAGTGGATGAGACAGCCCTCCCTTCCCGAGACCAACCTCAACATGGTGTATAATAAACTTTACCCCAATCTGATGGGAGCTAATTCATCTTAAACACATAATTCCAAACTCTTTGTGGTACCTCTGCTGACTCCTGACTCCTCCTGGTGGATTGGACAGTTACTCCTTTCTAGGTCCCCTGACGGGTCTTCTGTCTCTGTGATGGTTGCCATGACAACTCCCTGAATGCACTGATTTAGCTATGAGTTCCTTAAGGGCAGAGCAATGTCTGCTTTACTTCCATAGGTCCAATGCCTGGATCATAGCAGGTGCTCTGTAAAGTTTATTGAAGTCAGTCTTCTTAAAATCCAGTGAATCTATGATGGAGATCGTGTTTTATCCACCTGTGTTTCCCTAGGCCTGAACACGACACCTGGCACAGATAGGGTATTTTAGAAAGGTTCTGAATGGAGCGTGCTCCCAGAGGATGAACTGACTCCGCCTGTTTCTGTAGCTGTCCCGTCTGCTGAGAGAGAGAGTGTGAGAGAGAGAGAGAGAGAGAGAGCATTCTAGTACAGCAGAGAAGGCAGGTGAGGTGCTATGGTCCAATGGCAGAGGGACTTCCTGTTCTGGGGAAGCTGCTCAGCCAAGTGCCAGGGTGTCCTGGCAGAGAGGTCTGAGCCTGCCAGTCAGAGGGCAGTGACGGAATATATGAGGTTCATTGTGACAGGGTGGTATCCTTGTCTGGGACCTCAGATGAGGAGGTGGTACCTCTCTGATGTCTCACCATCCACCAAAAGTAGAGATGGCTCCCCTCACTTGGCAAGCCAGGACTTTGATTTTTTTTTTTTTATTATAAAAATTAAAAACTTCAGGATACCAGTGCAGGTACCTACTGTGCCTTTCTTTCCCATCAAATCCATTGCTAGGTAACATTCAGCTCTTACCTCTGCTGCTTCCAGCCTTGCACTGAAAGTGATCTTCTTGGAAATTTGGAAAAGTCCTGGGCCCTGAGCTATCAGGAAGTCATATTTTGCTATGGCTCCTGGCCAAGCTCTGTGGGATAAAATAAGTGACTGTTCTATAGGGTGATGGTCAGGAAGAAAGTGGATTTCTTCCTGTTGCTACTTTCCTTAAGCAGAAAATGCCTGTCTGTAGTGCAATACAATAATGATTCTCTTATTTTATTCAAGGAGAAATTTTTGTGAAGTCCTCTACTAAAACCCTGTAAGAAAACAAGTCAGCGTTCTCTAAACAGGTTTTGAGCAAGAGCTGATGGGGTGTCAATTTGCATTTTCCTCTCCTTAGGTATAGAGTAATGGGTGTCTTCTGGGGACACCCAGACCTTGGTGTAACTTTCTTTAAGGACAACAGACCATGGTCTCAGGTCATCAGTTAGTGAGGCTCTACAGGGTCTGTCTGGAAAGTATCCAGCCATTGTTAATACAAGGAGAACTGTTTGCCCAACATCAATGTAACCTGGCAGTCAGGGAGAGTGGACTGGGATTCACATACGTGAACAATGATGACTTCACTGTTGTAGTCAGTGGGGTGCTAGATGCCATTGAGAGAGCATGTGTACTGTGCGACCGTTGCATTCAAAATGCAAACCCTTAGCTGTGGCCCCTTCCTCTATTTTCAAAGCCAGCATCACTGCCTTTCTCTGACCATTCCTCCATAGTCATATTACCCTCTGACCCCAGCTGGGAAGGGTCCCCTTCTGACTAGCTCAGCCCTGCCTGGATAATCCAGGATACTCTCCCCATTTCAATACTCCTAACCTAATCTCATCTGAAAATTCCCTTTTCTGCGCAAAGTAACATATTCACAGGTTCCAGAAATTAGGATGTGGACATCTTGAAATTAGGGGCATTATTCTGCCTACCACAGGCAGAGACCCCTCTTGCCCCACTATATGGTCAGTTTTATACATGCATAGATGGTAACAATGATTGTGCTTGGGCATATAATATTATAGGCATGCACAATTTTCTGATTATATGTGTAGTTGGGAACATACTCAATTGGAATAAGAAAAAGATATTTTCAATGCCCTCATTTTGTTTGGTTTATAGAGTTATCCTTTTTATTGCTTGACATCTAAAACACTTGCAATCTTTATCTAGAACAATCAGCATAAAGCAGAAATGGTTGGTGGAAAATGAATTAAAAATGGAAAGCAAACAATACAAGACAAAGCAGAGCAAGGCCAGAAATTCCAAAACCAGCCAGCTGTTTTTACTATAGTCTGGGGACTTCTGGGAAGTCTCTGGGGCCTTTCAGGGGATCCCAAAGTCATAACTATTGTCCTAATATATTAAGACGTTATTTGCCTCTTTCATTCTCTCTCCCTCAGGAGTGAACAGTGGAGTTTTCCAGAAGCTACAGCGGTATCATGACAGATTGAATGCAGAATCCTTAGGAGAAACAACTGGCTTCCAGAAAGCCCGATACTAAAGAGATCTGCAAAATGTAAAAAATGTCACTCTTCTAATTATGTTTGGTTTTGGAAAATATAGTTATTTTTCATATAATTGTTTCCGTGACTATGTCATGGATTTATTATTGTTTTAAAATAATGGTTTTCAATTTTCTGTTTTAATCTCTAATACAGTAAATATGAACAGCCATAACTCACAGCAAGAAAAGCTTTTGGGGGTCCTAACTCATTTTTAAGACTGCAAAAGGGTCTCGAGGGCTAAATGCTTGAGACCTCTGAGCTAGGCAGTCAAGAGGCAGAGGCACATCTCACCGAGAGGGGGCTGGAGAGGGCGGGGCCAGCCTGGCTTGGTCAGAGCTGCAGGTAGCCAAGAGCCCACTCCTTCCGAGCTGCCTGAAGAGGTCTGGAGAGGCTGGGCAGTGAGGTCTCCCTCCTAAATTTCTGACTTGGGGATTCAGTGACATTAGAAATTCAAGAGGTTTTGGAAATTCAGCAGGTTTTGAAGGTGAGCAGGGAATATGGTTTTCAGGCAGGTGGAGGTTGATGTCTGCGTGGACGCCTTGCCACCACCTACAATGCAGAAAGTTGCTTTAAAGTCCCCAAGCAAATCTGGGATAAATAAGAAGATGCTTTTTCATGGCAATGTATAGTCCTTAAAAGGAAAAAAAAAACAGTAGAGGATAGCGGTGGTTCGGTCCCTTGCAAGGCAAAGGTCTATGGATGGGAAGACTGGCTTTGCCATTTACTGACTGTGGAGGGTGGACA
>VSMD01039093.1:0-45591 GCA_008750895.1 Mirza zaza | reverse complement strand
CCCCTCTTCTGCACTGGGGTTCTGAGCATTGCTGTTGTTGGTTTCTTTATGTTTTTGTTCTTGTTCAGAAGTTTCGTCAATTTTTTTCTGTTTCAGTGTCCTGATTTCATCTTCACTCAATTCTTTTATTCGTTTTCTGTGTCTACTGTGTGGGTTGTTCAAATGACTGGTAAGATCAAATATTGTTGGTATTGCATTATCTCGAAGAACTGTCCTATAAGGACTCTCAATGACTTCACAAGTATCTGCTTCAATTAATTTTGAGAAATAAAATAACCCAATCATTCTTTAGTTTTCTGATGCCTCTGCAAAATGTATAGTTCTACAGATCATAGAGGTCTCAAAGTGTTTGGCACATAATCGATAATGTTTATTTAGTTGATCAGGTGTTTTATCTTCTAAGTCTGCTCGCCTACAATTCTCCACCCACTTCTGGCATCTGGCCGGATCCCGCGGGAACCTGAAAAAAGCCAGGTCGGACTGCGTGCTCTTCCGCGTGCAGTTGGGGGCAGCGCAGAAGTTCGGCATCGTTGCCCGCCCGCCGGCCGGCCCAGCCCTCCCCTCCCCGCCGCCTCAGGGCAGTCCGCCCGCCAGTCGGGGCCGGGGAGGGGAGCCAGGCCGGCCGGCCGGCGCGGCAAGGCCGGCGCGCCGAGATTTTTTTATTTGTTAAATAAAATGTTTATGAAAAATATTTTTGCGGTACTAAAAGAATTATTCACGTGGGAAACATTACTACTTTTGATATTATAAGTGAAGGAATTCTGAATAAAATACAAGGAGTAGGGAGACAAATTACTGTATTACATTTTCTGAGGGTTTTTAAAAATTATTTTATCTCTCAGACATACCCAGAGTTGATAAAATAGCAAAGCTCACTTTAGTAAGTTAAGTAGAGAACTGCAGACCAATGAGATATACAGAGGTTAATAAAAAGGGAACTGGCATAGCAACTAATTGCAATACTTCAAGAAATTCTATGTTCCCTATGGAGGAATGTTGACCTTACACTTCAAATAAATAATTTACACATTGAAGTTGTGGGAAAAAAAGGCACCATGTAATTCTGATAAATAAATAAAAATTATACATTTTAATATGGTGTTTTTGTTCAATCCTTGTTTATATAATTGAAACCTTAGGGCCTCAGAACTATATTCTTTTTCCATTTACTATTTCCATTAAAAATAATTTATACTTAAAACTTTTTGTAACCCAAAGTATTTCTTTAATAAACAGACATAAAAAGCTTTATCTTTCTAATTCCCTAGACTTACTATTAAAATGTTTTTGCCACCTAAAAATTTTAAAACAATGTAATTTCACATGGCTATCTGTGTTTGTACCACAAGTTACTTTTGTTTGATTTAGTGTTTCTAGAGGCAATATTATTTTCATAGATGAAACTGACATTTGTCCCTTTATTCATTCTTCCCTCCATGTTTTCCAAGTATAAAATTGAAAGAAAAAACATAATCTTTGAGAAAAAGTAATTATGAAAGAGTTTTTCTGTGAAATTTCTTTCATACAACTGAATAAAAAGAAAAAAAAAGAGGAGGAAGACTATAAATAGGCTATCGTCACTGAAATAATAGAGATCCATATTGAACCACAAACTTTAAGCTACAAAACTATTTGAATCCAAATTAATAAAAAAAATAATTAATAAAAATCTCCCTATCAGGTCAGAAAAGATTTGTAAAGTGGATAAATAGTAAGAGTTATGAAAAAAATCATTAATAAGCTTAATGTGAAGAATAGATATTTAGTGTATATGTTGACCAAGAAAATGTTAAAAATAACCTTTAGGAAACTCTTTTCTTCCCAATCCCTGATAATAAACATCTTAGGTGCCAAAAATGAAATTGAAAAAGTAGAAAACCTATGCTTTATGAGGAAACATGTTTGCAAAGAAAGACTAATTAAAGTCTAAAACAAGTGGCAATTTTTAAAGAGAGTAAAATCTGGGCAGATTACTGAAGTCTAGAAACTAATGCATTAATTTTACAGTTGAAGAAATTGACATAATCAACATATTGACCATAATCTGGTCAATATATTATTAATGTTGTCAATATGTCATTAACCACAGTAAATGACTTGGTCAAAGGCATAAGCAACAAATTTATTAAAATCTGGATTCCTGGATACCAATTCATGTGGTGTCTGCTTATTCAGACAGACTTCTTTATCCCAGGGGTAATAAAATTAGGTAGCATTTTTAAAATACTTCTTTAGAGACTAGACATTAACATGTTATGCAGTTTCTTATACACAGTGGTTAGAGCACTTCTGAGTAAGTCATATATAAATGAGAGTTCACATATAGGGAGATCAAAATTAACATTAGAATAAAAATAATTTTTAAAAAACTTTTGAAGTTATTTGCTCTCTTTATGAACATCATTTTAGATAGTGAAGATAGTTATCAAAGGGAATAAAACATTTCCCCAACATGGGAAATATTCTACCTATTTTAAAATATATAAAATGAAAAAGTCAGTTATCACTCCAGTATTGCTTGAGAAATTCTGGAGGAAAAAAAATGAGAAAAAAACTTAACAAAGTGTTAGTCTTTCATGGTAGGAAAAATATGTGGAAATAAAATGTAGAGATGATGAAAAATGAAACACATTAATATGTTATAAATACAAAGGATTTTATATACAATAGTTCAATGATATATAAAACATAACTATGTTAGATTTAACCATTCTAAAATCCCAAGTAGAAAGCATATGTTTGAGGACAAGTATGAATTTTAAAAGTGTAAAATATAAACATATAATAGTTAATACAGTCTTAAAAACAGACTATGCAATTGTGTTATAAAATAAATATTTGATATATTAATTTAAAAATGTCTTTGTATAGAATGTGAAGAAACAATTATTTTTTAATCTACATAAAACATTCTCTTTATTCAATCATTACACACCAATTTATTGAACAGTGTCATGCATTGCTAAATATTCTTGTATCTCAGAAGTGAACAACAACGACAAAAAAAATCAACTGAAAACTGGTCTCAAGAATCTTGAATCTCAGGATCTAATACAGAGTATAGAAAATTACCAAGATAGTTAAGTTATTATATGGCAGATAGTGACTACTATTAAGAAGAAACATCAACAGAGAGTGAAGATAGAGATTCTCATTGGGAGGGTGGAAATTTTAGGTGAGGGGTAAAAAGGGACTCATTGGAAGAGTGACATTCAAGTCGAGAAGGGGCCTAGTGAAGTATGTAGGTTATTGGAAGAAGATATTAGATGAAGGAAATAAAAAGTACACTGTAAACAGATGTTATGGAATCCAGTTTATTCAAGGAACAGCCAAGAGAGTAGTTTTATCTAAAGAGGTTAACAAGTAGGAAAAAGGTATGAGAAGAGAAAAGATTGCTAGGTTCTAGAGCATTGCAAGGAATTTTACTTTACCTCTCAGAAACCCATTGTAAAGTTTTGTGTCCAGCAGTGTTTGTCAAAATTTAGGTACGCTAGATTATCTGAAGGCATTGTAAAATCACAGATTGCTGAGCTCTCTCTCCAGAATTTCCAATTCTGTAGGTCCAGGATGTATCCCCAACATTTGTTGCTGGTCCAGTAACCATTCTTTGAAAAATCACTGGTATAGAGGATCAACATGACATGTTTTAATTCAATTAATCTGGTTTGCTTTGGGAAATAGACCAAAGTTGGTTAAGGATAAAAGCAAAGAAAGCAAGCCTCTTTCTCTGTAGGTTGTGGCTGAATTTATTTTCACATGCCATCATTGGAATGTATTAGAAAGAGAGAGACAGGAAGAAAGAGAGTTTAAGATGACTTCCAAAAGACTACCAGGCTACTAGAAGGCAATCACCAATCATGGTGTAAGCCATCTGTGTACATTTGTTGCAGGAACCCTACCTTGCTTAAGGGTGTGTTGGAGTTTCAGTCATGAGCCGTACATGACTCAGAGGCTTCTTTATAGTCTTTGGCCTCAGTCTCCAAGCTGTCTGTTCCAGGTCATCAGTTTGTACCATCATTGCGTTAGGTGGTATTCTCTACATGTCTACATTGTAAGGAAACAATTACTTGCTGGGATTTGTGGCTACATTCTTGAGGAAGAAATCCATTGAACTTAACTGTAAGTGACCCAATATGTGATACATATGCAAGCTGTGGATTTCTCTGGAGCTAAGAAGCAGAGGGCAAAATAAGACTTTAGTAGCTGCCATGAGCCTAGCAGGCCAATAAAACTTAAACCTAGTCAGTCTTTGAGGTTGAGGGAGAGGTAACCACTTTCACTGAGTCTTGATCTTTAGAGAGGTAGACTTTGCTGAAGGAAACTTTACCTAACCTGCCACCTTTGTCCATGGCTCAGTGGACTTTGTCATAGTACTGACCATCCTCCAAGAAGAGTCTCCCTGCCCCTTCCTTCTGGATTATTTGAAAGACTCATTGCCTAAGAGCTGGACACAACTTCTGTGGCTTCTGCATCAATATATCCTGGAAAGTTCTAGATGCTGCCTTTCCAGGCCCTGTCTCTCATTTTTGCTTTTCATACAAGACCTTGAGGAGAAATCCCCAGCTTAGTAATCTGACCAAAATTACTTAGGTACTCCAGATCAGAAGAAACAAATAGAAGACACAGGATAGAATGCATGTATGAAAAGTAAATTCAATCTCTTACTCTTCTGTGAGAAGAAAATAGAGATTTTATGTACAGAGTGTAGTTTCTCCACTAAACCCTGGAAGTACTACATTTGCCCTGATTATAAAATCTGTCCTCATCATAGGAAAATTCTAGAATGTAACATTGAATGCTTGAAGAACAATGTGAATTGAATTGAAACAGTAGAAACTTTGGAAGCCAACAAATCAGTGGAACAGGAAAAAAATAGAATGTAGGAGATAAGAAATAAATTCTGAGTTTGAGCAACTTAAATTGTTTTTACTGATTGAGCAAGCGGCTATCATTAGGCAGATGCAAGATGAAGGGATGGAAATTATCAAGAAAAGAAAAAAAAACTAATTAAAATCCTTATACAATTTTATCCACATTGAAACATCTACTGAGGGAGGTAGAAGGCAAGTATGTGCAGTCCAAACTGGAATTACTGACACTGTGAGTAATCACTTCAAGTAAAGAAACTTAAAATACTCTGATTTCTTTTAATTCTGATTTAGAGAAACATAAATTCAGTCTTCCACTACAATATCCTGGGCTGGACAAAATTATTAAGCCATTTCAAGCAGATGTGATTCTGTATCTTGAAACAGCACCTCCTCAGCTTAATATCTTTGGGAATAGAAAAATTTTGCAATATGGAAAGGCAAAACATGATCTTTTTTATAAACTAAGAAAATTTTATCTTCCCTGCCCTGTTATCCTGGATTCCATGAAATGTAATTCTGGCAGGCATTATTGGGAAGTGGGATTGGGAAACAAACCTAAATGGAAGTTGGAGGTTTGTCTTGCTCAGAATTGGTAAAATCAGTCATTAGTTCTGAGTGATTCCTAGGTAATTAGGGAATATGATGAAGGCAGTTATATTGTTTTGGTCCTAAAACAATGTGGCTCCTTAACATGAAAATTTTTCTGTACTATGAGTTGTGTGTGTTCCCTTTTATATAAAGAATTAATTGGTCTCTTCTTCACACTTTTAATGGTTATTTCACAGAAGGCCTTTGGCCTTATTTTTATACTGGAACATATTCTAAAGCTCTTAAAATCTCTTCAGAAACAGAGTTTGAAAGGTAAAATACCTGAGAAACAACTGTTTCATTTTATTTTCTTTCAGTTTGTAGGCATAACTTAGCCAATAAATTTAATCTCAGTAATTTAGATTTAAGTTTTATGACAATGAAACCAGAATAGATTTTTCTTCCTCATTTTAAACAATTATAAAAACATGGTGGTAATAGCAATTTAATAGACATTATGGGTATCAATCATCAAGAGTTTTGGTGAAATTCTGAGATAAAATATTTGACATTTGTGTTACTTAACACATCTATGATAGTACAATTTTGTGTGTCAACATGGCTAGGCTGTGATAGGATATTTAATTAAACACCATTCTAAATTTTGCTGTGAAAGTATTTTTTTAGATGAGGTTAATATTTAAAACAGTAGGCTTGGAATAAAGCAGATAATTTTTCATAATATAGGTAGGCCTCATCTAATCAGATGAAGGCCTTAAGAGAATAAAAACTGAAGTCCCCCAAGGAAGAGAAAAATCTACCTACACCTAGTCTTCATACTGGAGCTGCGATATCAACTCTTCTCTCTCTCTCATATGTGTGTGTGTGTGTGTATAATATATACATATATATCATACATACACATACATCTTATTTTTTCTGTTTCTTTATGAAACCCTTACTGATACACTATCCAATACATTTTTTATTAAAATGAAAAGAAACTATAGAATAGAATATAAAGAAAATATTTTTGTGCAGCTTACAATATGTTTGTGTTTTGAACTTTTTAAACTTTTTGACTCATGATAACTTTTTGACTCATGATAAGCTCATGATAGCTTAAAAGTGTATAATGTGAAAAGTTTACAGTAAGCTAAGGTTAATTTATTATTGGATAAAGAATTTTTTTATAAATTTAGTGCAGCCTAAATGTACAATGTGTATAAAGTCTATGGTAATGTACAATAATGTCCTAGGCTTTCACATTTGTTCACAACTCATTTACTGACTCACCTAGATCAACTTGTAGGCCTGAAAGCTGCCTTCATGATAAGTTCCCTATACAGATATATCATTATTTTATCTTTTATACTGTATTATTACTGCACCTTTTCAATGTTTATATATGTTTACATACATAAATACTTACCATTGTGTTTACTATAGTATTCAGTAAAGTAACATGCTGTACAGGTTTGGAGCCTCAGAGCAAAGGCTATATCATATAACCTAGATATATAATAGGCTAAACCATCTAGGTATGTGTAAGTAGAATCTATGCACAACAATATCACTTAATGACACATTTTTCAGAACATATCCCTGTCATTAAGCAAAGCATGACTCTATTCTATCGCAGGAGAAAAAGAGTATGCTCAGACATGGAAACTACTGGGCTAATGAAAATTGGATTTTTTTTTTTCTCAAGAGTATTAAATAACTGTCCATGAAATAGAAAAAATAAAATATTAATAATTTTCCCTTTTTTATCAGAAAAATCAAACTATCAGTTTTTAATTTTTGTCCCAATAAATTTGAAAGTGAATATCTCCTGTGTCTCATAATGCTCTGTCAGCTCATAGGCTTCAAAATGTGCTGAAATATATTCTGCTGTAGTGTTAGTAAACAGAGAAACAATGACAGCATTAGCAAAGTTGTCACAGATCTGCCTGAAGATATAGTCTATACAAACAGTGTTTTCTCTTGTCCTATCTTATTTCTCCTAATGTTTTATGTTCCAGATGCCTCCTTGCTCACTATGGAAAGTGTTGGTTGAATGAAGTAATAACAAGGAAAAATATTGATACATAAGTCATGTGTTCTTTTTTAGTTCATTTAAATCTACATTAATTACTGATTAAAGAAAAATAATTTCTTGTTCTAAAAAGCAGCTTTTGAATGGTGGGTATTTATTTTAGCACATGACAATGATGTAGGAACTCAGTGTTCAGTTGATTAGTTACCACAAGGTAGGTAGAAAAGATAAAAATAATACTTAATGCAAAATCGGTCTGTCCATGCCATTGATATAAAAAAAAAAAATCTGTCTTTCAGGTCAGATGAGTAATTAATTTAATTTACATGTATTTCAGATACATACTAAAAAAAACCAGACAACAAAAAAAGAACAGGAATGAAAGAGGAAAGAATGAAAGTTAGGAGGGAAGGAGGGAAGAAATAGTAATATAACAAAGACAAGAATTTAAAGCCAGTTTTGAATTATTTTATTCAAAGAGCATATGGCATGGAATGAAAATGAGATGGAAGATGTTACATGACTTTGTCTTAGTTCAATTTTGTCTCCCGTGTCTCTCATGGTGTGACATTCTCACTTTTCCTGAGTGTGAATCCAATATTTAAATATATAGTGAAAATTATTTTGTGCATGTACCCCAAACACAAGCTACTTCATAGTGGACTTAGCCAGAAAGCTGTGATCTGTTCTGTTGCTGGCAGAAAAATCAGGTGTGACAGACTTGTTGGTAGATGTCCCTGAATGTACTTCATGGCCTATTTAAGGGAATGCCAATGAGTGATGTTGATTATAAGAAATTTCTGCCTCACCCGAACATGTTAGGACCTAATTACCATGTGCATAACATGCAATCTCCCATCTGGTAGTGAACAGATTCTGAAAAGCCATATGCTTATAAAGTTTGGGTTACAGTTATTTGTTAGTTGCAGCATCAGTTACTATTTATTCTACCTCAATTTTACATTTAATATCCATTCATTTCTCACCACCCACATGCCCATTTTATAAGGCAGGATGATTTCTGTCTAAACACAAGTACTGCATAAATTTCTGAGTTGCCTCCTGTTTCATTATTGCTAACACTGACATGGGTATAGTATGTTTAAAAGCAATATATAACTGTGCCATTCTTCTGCTTGCAGCTTTTGATTTCACATTGTTCTTATGATGATATTTGGACTATTTATTATAACTTATAGGTTACTACTGATGTACTTGAAGCATGGCAAATGCCATGCACATGTTTTTTTTTTTTTTTTTTAATTAAAATAAATAGGCCGGGCCCGGTGGCTCAAGCCTGTAATCCTAGCTCTCTGGGAGACCGAGGGGGGCGGATCATTTGAGCTCAGGAGTTTGAGACCAGCCTGAGCAAGAGCGAGACCCCATCTCTACTATAAATAGAAAGAAATTAATTGGCCAACTAATATATATAGAAAAAAATTAGCCGGGCATGGTGGCACATCCCTGTAGTCCCAGCTACTTGGGAGGCTGAGGCAGCAGGATTGCTTGAGCCCAGGAGTTTGAGGTTGCTGTGAGCTAGGCTGACGCCACGGCACTCACTCTAGCCTGGGCAATAAAGTGAGACTCTGTCTCAAAATAAATACATAAATAAATAAATAAATAAATAAATAAAGGTAGTACTGTATCTGGACTCTTTCCCTCAAATTCATAGTCTATTTTATGTCTACACATATTTTTTCCTAGAAGGGAAATATAATGATTCCACTAACCTGGTATATCACATGTATACTATTGTTCATACTTCAAACAAATCTAAACTTATTTCTGACCTTTCTATTATCCATGTTTCAATTATTTCTAAATGTTTTCAAAGCATTGTACTTTTTTTTTATTTTAGTGTATTATGGGGGTACAAGTGTTAAGGTTACATATATTGCCCATGCCCCCATCTCCCCTCGAGTCAGAGCCTCAAGCGTGACCATCCCCCAAATGTTGCACATCTCACTCATTGTGTTTGTATATACCCATCCCCTCCTCCCCCCTCTGACCTGCCCAATACCTGATAAATATTATTCCTATATGTCCACTGAGGTGTTGATCCGTTAATACCAATTGCTGGTGAGTATATGTGGTGCTTGTGTTCCATTCTTGAGATACTTCACTTAGTAGAATGGGTTCCAGCTCTATCCAGGAAAATACAAGAGGTGCTATATCACCATTGTTTCTTAAAGCTGAATAGTACTCCATGGTATACATATACTACATTTTATTAATCCACTCATGAATTGATGGGCACTTGGGTTGTTTCCACAACTTTGCAACTGTGAATTGCTCTGCTACCCAGATATAAAACATTGTACTTTTTCACATTCTTATGAAAATAAAAATGTCCATTATCATTGTCTCTTTTTCTAATTCAATATTTCTCTAAATTATAGCACTGAATTATCTTTTCTTCTATATGGTCAGAATCACAGTTATTTAACAAATAGCATTTTACATATGCCTATATTTGAATATATATTTATATCACCATGTTTATTTTATAATTATTATATTCACACCTATGGGTGCGGTGCTCACCATCTGGGGGGATGGGCATGCTTGAAACTCTGACTCGGGTGGGGCAAAGGCAATATAGGTAACCTAAACATTTGCACCCCCATAATATGCTGAAATACAAAAATAATTATCTCATTATGTCACAATTTTTTCAGTGTTTGACATATAATTGGAAGTTAATCAATATTTCTGATTGGCCAACAAAGTAAGCAAATGAATGAATGAATCAATCAAAGAAGCAAATTCTTTCACTTTTCAAATTCAGATTCCTAAAGTACTAGAACTATTTGTACAGTGCTTTGGCAACTGAGATTATTTGACTAGTTGACTATTCTTTGTGTTTTTCAAAATTGACTTTAAAAAGATGGCATTCATTGTCTTCCAAATTCCCAACCCCATGATCATATGCTCTTTTCTCTTCACCTAATCATATGCTATGGTTTTTCTACTATTTCCTCTTGAGAAACAGTCATGATTATGTTGAGGAAGGCATGCGCAAGGGTAACATGGATTTGTAAGTATTAACATGAAAAATCGCTAAACCATATTTACTTGGAAGCAAATTAAAAACTAGTTTCTAAATAATCCCTAGTATAAAATACTATTTAGGTAACACAAAGAGACATGTCTACAGGTACTTAACTTCTTTCTGTACATCTATTATAGTAAGGTCATTAATAAATAATAAATGCAGGGGATTTGTATGTAGGAAGATGAAGACATGGTCTTTGATCTCTCTTCACAATGTTGCCTCCATCTGTACAGAAGATATACTAAACTTTTGATGGAGGATTATTTATATGAGTGGCAGTAGGACAGAAAGGAGGTTATATATATTTTTAGGTATATATTTTAGTAAGTATAGAGTCAATTGAATTTAATGTCTGACTCTCTATTAGGAAACGTTTTCTTCTAATTGGGGAGTAATTCTCCAATTCATAAAAACTAACTTACAGTGAGTTTATTTCTACCCATTGATGCTTATGACATCAATATATTTGTTAAAAGGGGGTGTATAACACTTTTAATGTTCACAGAGAGTTGCTGATTTATAAAATTCAGTAGTTATAATAAATATACAGATTTACAGTATCAAAAAACAAATGAGTTAGCAGATTTGATTGAGTTAACGTGGTCAAAGTGTTTCTTCAGGAAACTATTGCCAAGGATTTTTTTTTTAATTTTAATTTTTAGATCTGTAATTTAGAGACCCCCCCACTACCAAGTACAAATGAGAACATTCAGGCCATATTTTTTAAATTACAACATATAATGTCAGAAATTGTGATTTTTAATATCAAAAGACATTTTCAAAATAAAGATAAGAATATGTTGTGTTCTTAGTCTAGGAAAATGTGTATAAAATCCAGAACATTGTATCTTTTTCTAAAAGTACTAGTGGGAAAGTCCTGAAGTGAGGTGTACAGTTCAAAAATTTAAGCGAATTACCAGCTCACTTCTATTGTTTTGTTAACACAAGGTTCATGGCAGAGCACTAGGGCTTATAAATATACAAATACATCCAGACACATTGAGAATATTTCTTCATGAGTTATGCAAAGCAATTTAAAGTGGGTTATCTATCTCAAGCACGTTTGCCAAGCTTGTTATTAGAAGAAATGTGTAGGGAAGTTTTAAACTCAGAAATAATTAATTACACAATTCCAGGGAAAACACAGTAAATATTGCTACAGTGTGCTGTTAAATTGTTTTTCTCAGTTCTTCTATTTAATTCTCTAATAACAAAGCCAAGGACAATTAATTATACTCATTTGATCTATTTATAAATGAGGCCATAATGCAAAGAAAGTTCAAACATTCACCAGAAAAATAAGGGAGAGAGATATGATATACATTTTTCTCTAATTTTAAGTATTCTTTTAGAGAATGATGTTTCTAAATGTATAAAATAATCATTCTATTTCAAGAACAAGTCAATGTCACAGATTTATTACCTAACATAAGTCATTTGCTACATATCCCAATATTAGTAAATGCTGGGTCAAATTATTGTAACATTTGAATCAAACTTAACTGATTTTAACAGTCATCATTTAATATTCAAATTAAATTTGATCATCATGTTTTTTCCACATAAAGTAAGAGAGGAAGGGAGAGAGAAAAGGAGGTATAAAAAAGAAAAAAGAAAGAAGGTATGATTATGATGAAATACATAAAAGTATAAAAATGCTAGCAGACAGACTCACCAGCTTAAATAAAAAGCTATAAATTTATGTTTAAATATAATATAGATGTTCAATTAAATTCACAATTTAAATAATTATTGATTTTGAATAGCAGTTGGGAAAACATATTTTATTTGAATAAAATAAGACATAAAGTTATGTGCACATAATTTTACATAGGTGATCCTTATCAATATTGGATATTCCGCAAACTTTTTAATGAAAGGAATATGCTTACTATTTGCATCTTGACTTAATCACTGGTCAGCACACGCTTTACTGAAGTCATTGTCTGAAGTCACTGTCAAGTATGAAACTAATACATGCATAACTATGAAAGTACCTGACAAAATGTACATAGAAATGTGAGTAAATCACTCAGATTATATTGAAAAAAGGGATTGAGATAACAATAACATGAAATAGCATGCCTATCACTGAAACATTTAATATCTTGCTTAATAAGTAGCTTTAATGTCACATAATTTAGGTTAATATGTTTTATTTCTTCTCTTTCCTATAACTTTTTCACTTATTAAATAATTGTCTTTTTAAATAATTCAAATATTTAATTTAATAAATAACCTAAAAGAGGTTGCTTTTCATGGTAAAAATCACATTTATGGGGACATATAGAATGTGTATGATTATCTTAACCTAAAATTAAACAGTACTAAGTTTTTTCTACCTTATTATGTAGGTTTGTGTATCTTCAGTATAGGTAGCTAGATACATAGATGTATAAATATAGATATAGATATAGATGATATAGATATATCCAGCTAATGATTTGGGATAACTGGTAAGAACAAGGAATCTGAATCAAGTGGATTTCATTCATGGCTCTTCCACTAAGTCAGGTGTCCTCAAACTACGGCCCTTGGGGCACATGCAGGTGTTTTTGCCCGTTGGATTTTTACTTCAAAATAAGATATGTACAGCGTGCATAGGAATTTGTTCATAGTTTTTTTTAAACTATAGTCCGGCGCTCCAACGGTCTGAGGGACAGTGAACTGGCCCCCTGTTTGAAAAGGTTGAGAACCCCTGCTAAGTCAATCAGGATAAATCAGAAACTATATGTAGAGTATTTCGCATGCTTGGAAATTAATAAGCACTTAATAAATGATAGTTATCACAATCATTATTATGGTAACAATTATTTTGTGTCATGAATAGAATTTCAGTTTAAGAAAAATAAAACAATGGATCTCATAGGTTTTATAATAATTTAATTTACTAGGTACCTTGATATATATTACTGCATGTTTTTTTCTTGCTTTTTTAAATTTTAGAATATTATGGGGTACACACATTGTCATTAGATAATTTGTTTGTACAATATAAGCCAAAATTATAAGTGTGTCCTTCACCAAGTTAGTATGCATTGTACCTGTTACATGTGAATTTACCCATTCCCTTCTCCCCTAACCCATGTATTTGATTTCCTTTGAGTTTTACTTCAGTATGTGAAGGGTTGATTGATTAGCTCCAATTTAGTATCGAGTACATGTGGTGTTTTTTTTGTTTTTTGTTTTTATTTTTTTCTGCATTCTTGAGATACTTCACTAAGAAAAATGGTCTCCAGTTCCATCCAGGTTGTTACAAAAGATACTAGAGCACCTTTTTTTTTTTTTTTTATGGCTGAGTAGTGCTCAGCCATAAAAAATATACTGAGTAGTATATTTACATATAACACATTTTATTAAACCACTCATGCATATCATTGCATTTTATAATCACTTCTATATCAAAAAAGGTTAAATGATTTACCCAGTACACAAAGCTAAGATGATAGCAGATTGGAAGAGGATCAAGAATGTCTTTGTGTTCTTAATTCAGTTTCTTTTAATAACATCTCTCTATTTTGCCAGGAAAAAAGAAATGGGTGAGAAAGGCATGAGGACTGTGCATTAGAACTGATTCTAAATTTTACTACTCTTTAAATTGTGATGTTTTATGGAAAAAAATTTCAATTTCATCGTGGCTCATTTGAGATAAATAATACTTTTCCTTAGAATGTGCATAAATTATAAAAGAATATGATAGTGGTAATTTAGCCTCTAATAGCTTGTTAGTAGTTAATTTCCAATTCATATTTATATATATGTTTTATCTGAAACCACACTTCTCCAGGTGTCATTATGCTTAAAATATGAACTACACGTTAAAAATATATCCATTATAGTGGCTAGCTTAAGAGAGGCGTGATGAGTTATAATTGACAGGACAAATAAAGGTGAGCTCCTGATCTAAATGATACTTACATGAGTATTTGCTTCATAATTATTAGTTAAATTGTAGAGTTATATTTTATGTACCTTTTCATGTTGTTTATTTCACAATAAAACCTTTAAAGAATTCAAGTAAAAAAGGTTTATCAAATATGAAACTACTTCTGATTAATAATTATGTGGTATACTATACAATAGTTTGGTCTTATTCAGTCTGCCCCTATAGGAGGAAGAGAATTCTCTCATTCCCAGTAGAAATTAAACTTATTAGCTATTTATCAACAGTTTATATTAATTTTCTTAATAGTAACACATAGTCTGACATGGAATGAAAAATATTTGGTTTACTCCTGAAATTACTTTTATAAAGGGTTATATATTTCTTCTAACAAATTATTTAAAAAGGAAACAATGAAAAAATATAATAAGCCTCAAAAATGAAACTAAAAATGGATTTTATCACAGGTGTAGTAAAACCCCAATGATTATTCAAAAATCTGTCAAGACTCATGGTTAAAATTGTGATTATTACATAAATAATTTTATTATTTTTAAGCACATGTGCAAGGTTTAAGGAATATTTCTATTATTAGCAAATTATTTCTAAAATGCTCTTAAAATGCTGAGTGTTTATAAAAAAAATAACAAAACTGCTAAGTCCAAAGAAAAGGCCAAAATCCCCTGTTTCTAATGTAGTAAACATATAAGTAAATAAAATCATTTGAAATAAGTAAGGTCTTCACTGTGGCAATCTTGGGAGAAACAGGTAATCAGTAAATTCTCACTCCTGTAGAACGAGGAATTGGATAAGCACTTTAAGAGCAACAAATCACAGTCATAGAAAGCAGCCATTAGCCTATAGCACCTATTCAGATAAAGACTCCCTGGATCCAGTAACTTGTTGGAAGATAGAGAAACAGACAAGCCATGGTCTCAGTGTGGCCAGAAATCTCACATTTATTGCCTAAATCCATTTGAAACCATGGATGTCTGAGCTGTAAGAGCATTTATTCTAGGAGCTAACCAGCAAAGGAAAGGGAAGCCAACTAGCCAGTTGCATCTATTACCTCCTTCTTGCTCCTTTCCTTCCTTAGTAAGCCAATGCTTTAAATGCTGGTTATTGGGAGCATCTAGGTAAACTATCAAGTTTCCAAAAGACTATGATAAATTATTATGTCCACAGGGGAAGTGATAATGAAAGCTCTCATCTATTTCCATCCAATTTTAGGATTTCAGATATGTGAATATACCCAGAGAGAGCAACATGTTTTCAGCATAACCAAGGCGAGTGTAAGGCCTGTAATCCTAGCACTCTGGGAGGCCGAGGTGGGCAGATTGCTTGAGGTCAGGAGTTCAAAACCAGCCTGAGCAAGAGTGAGACCCTGTCTCTACTATAAATAGAAAGAAATTAATTGGCCAACTAATATATATAGAAAAAATTAGCTGGGCATAGTGGTGCATGCCTGTAGTGCCAGCTACTCGGGAGGCTGAGGCAGCAGGATCGCTTGAGCCCAGGAGTTTGAGGATGCTGTGAGCTAGGATGACGCCACGGCACTCTGTCTCAAAAAAAAAAAAAAAAAAAAAAAAAGAAAAGAAAAAAAAGATTGAAACTTGGTACCACATATGTGGCTATATCAGCACAGGAGACCAGTGTCTAAACAAGGTAAAAAGAAATATTTTTTCTATTCTTAGTGACTGACTCTTCTTTAAGGGTGTATCTTAAACACCTATATGAGGTCAAATCCATAGTTTTCTAACCTGACAACTTTTGTTGGTTCAGTGGTGCCTCAAGGCCATCTGAAATGTCTAGTTTAATTTTTGGGATAATATCACTTTAACCTGTAAATTCAAACATTACAAAAGATGCTCTTTGGGGGATATTAGTTTAATTACCCATTTATAACATATTATTAACCACTTCGGTACAAGCATGGACTATAGTTGATAGCCACAGATGAACATGCACAACTGAATGTCAACAGCTGTGATATGAAGGCGCACAGCCCAGCGTCGACTTTAGCGTTAATAACAAAACTTCTACAACTGTACTCCCAATCGAGGCAATATAACCCTTGTACTGCATCAGAAAATTTCATGCATTTTACAGGAAGACATTTTCCAGCACCTTACAATAGTGACAAAACAAAAAGGAAAAAAGCATTAAGAAGATGTATTATATGCTCAAAAAATAATAAAAGGTGTGGTACTAGAGATACTATTTTAAACAATGTAATGTTGGCCTATATGTAGCCCCATGCTTCGAAATTTATCATACCAAAGAATAAAATTTATCTTAATATTCAAAAACTTGCCTTATTTCTTTATGATATGAATGAAATAGAACTATAATTTTGAATTGACTTTTCTAAATTTTCATTTATCAAAATAAAATTGTGAACATTTAAAAATAACATAATAAAAACATATACGTGTATGTTATCTATTCTGGTTTACATTACAAGTAAAGCTGCCTGTAAAGTAAAACAAGCTTTCAGTGCTTTAAAGCTTTCCTCATCACCCAAGAGCAAAACACTATAAGTGCATTATGCATTGTCGGGGGGCATGGACACACTTGAAGTTCTGGCTCGAGGGGGGAGGGAAGGTAATAGCAGTGTATGTAACCTTAACATTTGTACCCCCATATTACGCTGAAATAAAAATAAATAAATCAAAATAACAACAACAACGAAAAAAAAAAAAAAAACAAGAGCAAAACGGATTCGTTGTCAATGCACAGCACAAACTATCGTAAGGACTATGAGTGCCCGCTGTGGGCAAGGTTTCCTGGCCAGTGAGCGCCGTACCGAAGTGGTTAAAGTAACACAATTTAAGAACTACATTATTAGTCAGATATTATGTATATAGTCCATATTTACTTGGAAAGGATTAAAAAATACTCTCTTCCTACTTCATTCTGTCTATTCATAGGTTGGTAACAATTATTTATTCAAATGCATGATAAAGCTCATCAACTTGTATTTTTGTATGCTAATCAGAACAATGCATTCATATTTGTATTTCCTTTATTCCATTGACTATATATGAATATAATGCATTGAAATAATTTAATTTATACATAAGTATTCAGTTCCTGTCATGTGCAATCTTCCTTTATTGGAATTAATTAGTTCGAATTGCAATACCAGTGTGGTTCTCTAGTCTCATTTTTTGGGTGAGAATTTAAAAATTCACAGAAAAATTAGAGGAATTATTTTTTAAATTTACTTATTACAGTAAAACTGTATATGCTCTTCAGTGTTATTTGTTGTAGGTTTTTTTCTCCTTTTTTTTTTTTTTAATTCAGGACATTATAGGAGTACAAACATTTTGTTTACATGAAATGCGTTTGCCTCCCGCAGGCCAGGGCTACAAGCGTGTCCTTCCCCCATACAGTGTACCCTGTTTCCATTAGCTGTGGGTTTACTGTACCCACCCCCTCTAACCCCGACCTCCTGCCTCCCCATTCCCCCACCTGACCAGAACCCACCCAGTGAGTTTACTACCATGTGAACAACTTAGTGTTGATGGATTAATAAAATGTGATATTTTTGTAGTTTCAGCCACTTCTAACCTCTCTTGCTTCCTAATCCACTGTAATTGCTAATCTTTTTCAACCTCTGTATTTTATTATTCTGTGAATGTAATATAGATAGAATAATACGGTATGTAAACTTTTGAGATCAGCATTTTTACTCAGAATAACATTCTTAAGGTCCATCCAAATTGTTGATCTCTTTCTTTTTTTTTTATTTCAAAATATTAAGGGGCTACACATGTTTTTGTGCGTGGATACTCATATAATGTTTAGTAGGGCTGTTAGTGTGCCTTTTACCAGAATAGTGTTCATTGTACCCAATAGGCAAGTTTTTACCCCTTACCCCTTTCCATCCTTCCCTCTTCTTGGTTTCCAATGTGCTTTACACCACCTTATGCTCGTGTGTGCCCATTGTTTAGCTCCCTAATAACTAGGAGCTATCCCTCTTTTTTAACGCTTTTTGTTGCTAAGTATCATTCCATAGTATTCATATACCAGTTTGTCCAGCTATTGATTTATCGAAGGACATTAAGATGAACTCTAGTTTTTGTCATTATGAACAATGGTGCTCTAAATATTCATGTATAGGTTTTTGAATATGTGTTCATTTTTCTGGACTAAATGCCCAAGTGTACAATTGCACAGATATAGATGTATGGTAAACAAATGTTTAATTATGTAAGAAATTATCATGACCTTTTTCAGAGTGGCTAGTCTATTTTACATTTCTGCTAGTAATGTTATAGTGAACCAGTTATTCCACATACTCATGAACATTTGATGTTATTCCTATTTTTATTTTCCTCATTCTAAGTGTACAGTGATATCTCATTATGGTTTTAATTTGCATTTCTTTAAAGGTTAATGATGTTGAACTTGTTTTTCATTTGGTTATTATCAACTTTATACACTCTTTGGAAAAATGTTTCTTCATATCCTCTGCCTGTTTTCTATTTGGACAATTTGGTTTTATAGTTGAGTTTTGAAAGTCTGTTATATATTTTAAATCGAAGTCATTTTTGAATATATGGTTTGAAGAATATTTTATCTTTGTCTACATCTTACATTTTCTTTCCCTTCACATGAGATTTCACAGAAAAAAAATAAGTTTAGGGGGCCAAATTGATCAATTTTTGCTTTTGTGGATTGTGCTTTTGGTGTTAAGACCAAGAACTCTTTACCTAGCCCTGTGTCCTAGCCCAAAGATTTCCTCCTGTGCTATTTCAATTTTTTTCTAAGCAGTTTTAGAAGATTGTGTTTTATATTTAGGCCCATGATTAATTTTTAGTTATTGTTTGCAAAATGTGTGAGCTTTAGGTAAAGTTTCTCTTTTTAAATTTCTGTTTATAGATGCCAAACTCCTCCATTACTATTAAGAATTAAAATTTTCTCCTTTTACCATTGGATTATTTTTTCACCTTTGTCAGATATCTATTGGTCATATTTTTATGGATCTATTTCTGCATTCTCTATTCTGTTGGCCCTGCTTCTGTTTCATTGATCTATGAGGGTCTTCCTACATGAATACCACACTCTCTTATAAACTGTAGCTATACAGAGAGCCTTAACATATGATAGGTCAATTGCTCTCATTTCTTTTTCAAAATAATTTTAGCCATTCTGGTTCTGTGTTATTCCATATACATTTTAGAATAAACTTATCTATGGTGCTTGATATATATATATATATATATATATATATATATATATATAAACCTATAACCAATTTGGTGAAAATCTTCATATCTATTAACACAATATATCTCTATATCTCTCTCTGTTTATGCAGGCCTTCTTTTATTTATTTCATCAGCATTTTGTAACTTTTAGCATACAAATCCTATACATACTTGGTTAAGTATATGGCTATGAATTTTATTTACTTTGCAATATAGTAAATGATATTGCATTTTTAATTTCAATTTTCCATTACTTGTCAGCATATGGAAAGACAATTGAATTTTATGATCTGGTATCCTGTGACTTTGATTAACTCTCTTATTATTTCTGAGAGAGTGTGTGTGTATGTGTATGTGTGAATTTCTAGGGTCTTTCTACATAATCAATCATGTCATCTGCAAAAAAAGACAGCTTTATTTCTTCCATTTTAGTCGGTAAACATCTTATTTCTTTTATTCCTTTATTGCAGCAGATCTCCAGTATGAATGTTAAAGTGGTGTTGCATTTTTAGCTCTTTGAAGTATCTCCATATTATTTTCCTCAGAGGTTGTATTAGTTTGCAGTCCCACCAGCAGTGTATGAGTGTTCCTATCTCTGTGCATCCATGCCAACATTTATTGTTTTGGGACTTTTTGATAAAGGCCATTCTCACTGGAGTTAAGTGATGTCTCATTGTGGTTTTGATTTGCATTTCCCTGATGATTAGAGATGTTGAGCATTTTTTCATTTGTTTGTTGGCCATTAGTCTGATTTCTTTTGAAAAGTTTCTGTTCATGTCTTTTGACACGTTTTAATAAGATGTTTGATTTTTTTCTTGCTGATTTTCCTGAGTTCTATATATATTCTAGTTGTCAAATCTATATTGGATGTATAGTATGCATATATTTTCTCCTATTCTGTAGGTTATCTATTTACTTTCATGATAGTTTCCTTGCCTGTGTGGAAGTTTTTTAATTGCATCAGGTTCCATTTATTTATTTTTGCTGTTGTTGTAATTACCTTTGGGGTCTTCTTCATAAATTCTTTGACTAGGCCAATGACTATCAGAGTTTTTCCAACATTTTCTTCTAGAATTCTTATAGTTTCATGCCTTAGGTTTAAGTCTGTTATCCACTGTGAGTCGATTTTGTGAGAGGTGACAGATGTGGATCCGGTTTCAGTCTTCTACATGTGGCTATCCAGGTTTCCCAGAACCATTTAGTGAATAAGGATTCTTTCCCCCAGTGTATGTTTTTGTCTGCTTTGTCAAAGATTAGATGGTTATATGAGGCTGGTTTTATATCTGGGTTCTGAGTTCTGTTCCATTGGTCTATATATCTCTCTGTTCTTGTACTAATCTGATTCTGTTTTAGTTACTATAGCCTTGTAGTACCAGCTTGAGTCTAGTAAATTGATGCATTCCAATTTGTTGTTTTGCTTAAGATTGTTTTTGCTATATGGGGTCTTTTCTGATTCTGTATCATTTGACCCAGCAGTCATATTACTGGGCATCTACTCAAAGGAAAAAGCATATATTCTACTAAAATGACATCTACACTTGAGTGTTTATAGCAGCACAATTCACAATTGCAAAGATGTGGAAACAACTCAAGTGTCCATCAATCTATGAGTGGATTAAGAAAATGTGATATATGTGTACCATGGAGTTCTACTCAGTTACAAAAGACAATGATGATCTAGCACCTCTTGTATTATCCTGGATAAAGCTAGAGCCCATTCTACTAAGTGAAGGATCACAAGAATGAAAAAACAAGCACCACGCATACTCACCATCAAATTGGTATTAATTGATCAACACTTATCTGAACATGTGGTAGTAACATTCATTGGGTATCTGGCAGGTGGGAGAGAGAAAGAGGGGATAGATAAATTCACACCTAGTGGTTGTGGTACACACTGTGTGGGGGATGGGCACACTCGTAGCTCTGACTCAGGCAGAGCAAGGACAATATATGTAACCCCATTTGTACCCCCATAATATGCTGAAATAAAAAAAATAAATATATTTTAAAAAGTAGTGTAGCAAAAATAAACACTTTTGCTTTGTTCCCAGTATTAGATGGAAATCATTCAGCTTTCACTACTAAGTATGATGGTGGCTGTAGGTGTTTTATAGATGCTTTTCATCAAGTCAGAGAAGTTTCCCTCTATTCCTAATTTTCAGGAAAAAAAGTGATTTCATTATGAATAGATGTGGGGATTTTCTCTGTGTGAATTGATAAGATTATATGAGTTTTAATTTTTTTTCATTAGTTCATTGTTACAGTGATTCCATGGACTAATTTTCAAATATTGAAAAAGCTTTAAACAATTTGAATAAAATGCACTTGATTATAGTGTGCAATTCTTTTTGTACACTATGGATTTGCTAATAAATTGTTTGATGGTTTTATTATCAATGTTTATGAGGGACATTGTTCTCCAGTTTCTTTAACTTTGTTTTAATACCATCTTTTTCTGGCTTTGGTATTAGTGTTATAATAGCCTTACCAATGAGTAGAAAAGTGTTCTCTTATCTTCTACATTCCAAAAGAGATTTTGAAAAAGTATGTTTAATTTTTCTTTAAGTGTTTGATAGAATTCACCAATAGCATAATCTTAGTCTAGCGATTATTTCAGGACTGTTCAATTACAAATTCAATATTGTTGATGGGTATAAAACTTCACATTGTTTATTAAATCTCAGTTAAGTTTTGGTAATTTTTTGTTTTTAAGGAATTGGTTCATTCTTCTGAATTGATGTAATTATGTGTATAAAATTGTCCCTAGTATTCTATATCCTTTAAATGGCTGTCAAGTTTATAGTGATTACTTTATTTCATATTTGGTATTGTTGTCTTCCTTCTTTTTATTGTTGTTAGTCTTGTTAAAGTTTTATAAATTTTATTTTTAAATATGCATTTTTTTCCTCTGTTAGTTTTCGTTTATCAATTTCATTGATTTCTGTTGAATTTCATGGATTTCTGCTGAAAGTAAGATTCTTTCATCTTATTTTGGGTTAATTTTGCATTTTTCTCTCCTAGTTTCTTGAGGTAGAAATTTACATTATTGATTTCAGAGCTTTTGTCTCTTACAACATTATAAGCATTCTCTGACAAAATTTTCCTGTCAGCCCTGATTTACCACATATACATTCCACATTTTTCATTAGTTTTATTATTATTTTCACTTAGTTGTCTGTACATTTTTAATATTTTTTTTATTTCAGCATCTTATGGAGGTACAAATGTTTAGGTTACATATATTGCCTTTGCCCTACTTGAGTCACAGCTTCAAATGTGTGCATCCCCCAGATAGTGCAAACTGCACCTATTAGGTGTGAATATACCCATCCTCTCCTCCCCCCCATCTTCCCAACACCCGATGAATGTTATTACTATACTTGCACTCATGTGTTGATCAGTTAATACCAATTTGATGGTGAGTACATCAATACCTGAGTGGAATCATTAAATGTGGTATATGTATACCATGGAGTTCTACTCAGCCCCAAAAATAATTTTTAAATTTATTTTAACACTACTTCTTTGGTTTGGAAATTGTTGTCAATTTATGAGAAATTATTTAATTTCTAATTAAAAAAATTTTTCCAGGAAATTTTGTGGTTTCAATTTCTACTATGATGCCACTGTGGTCAGAAAAAAACATCGTACAATTTTATTTTTTTAAAAATTTATTGTTTTATGTCACAGAATATTATGTCATATCTCAGTGGGTCTTTCATGGGCTATAAGAAATGTTATTCTGCTGTAGTTGGGTAGACTGTCATGCATATAGCAATCAGATGTGTTGTTTGATTATGTTGTTCATTTCTTTCTTGCTATAGAGTGCAGGCAGATGTTGGCTTCCTGCTGGGTTCCACTGACACTGGGGGAGTGGATGGAATTATAGTGCCATTTAGCACCATTGCCCATCTCCTCATTCTTTATTATTATTATTACTATTATTATTTAATGCTGCCCAGGGGTGGAGGCTCAGTTTCCTATTGCAATCAGCTGAAAATGAGATTGGACAAGTGGTGTTCTGACTGACTCTGAATCATACAGCCCTGAGTTCAGTCTTAGTGACGCCAGGTAGATGAGGAGCTCACTGTTGGGGCTTGCTGACAACCTGGAGGGCAAAGTGAAGTGATTTGGTAGCTAACCCCTGCTTGCAATACTTCATTAAGTCTCATAGCTATAGGATGCAGGTGAAGACTCACTTTATCACTCATTATATTCCACTGATGATACCCTGATATGAGTTTGGAGCACCACTTACTTCCGCAGGGAGATCTTGTCTCATTTAGTTGGCCAGCACCACTCACTAGGGAAGCCAATCTGCCTGCTTCCACCAAACAAGTGGGTGGGGTTGAATATCTGCTTCATGCTTATTATCAGGAAGAAATAGAAACTGGGAATAGAATAGGATTGAATGGGATTTCTATGTTAGTGCTTGGCTAGAATGGGGTCAATATTGCCAAAAAAGTGTTTCTTTTGTGAGGTTACCATTTTCCTGCAATACAGCTAGGAAGCAAAGGCTTTTCTTAGAGTTGCTATTTGTTTTGTTTTGTTTTGTGGTTTGTGCCCTTAGTTTCCAGGCTACAGGCCTCTATTGTGCCTTGTCTAGGTGGAAGGGAAAAAGGAAACCCAGGGAATTAAATATTGTGTCATTCCTGAAGTCCCTATGTCCCCAGGAAGTTTAGGATGTTTATCTTCTTCTTTCCAACTTTCAGAGTCTCCTTATAATTATTTATTATGTTATCTCCAAGGCTTTTTACTTGTAAGAGGGATAACCTAAGGGAAATGGAACTAATCTATATTGGCTGGAACTGGATGTATATGGATTGAATTTTAATGATTCATTACATTTTGAAATATAATAAATGAAATTTTGAAACTAAATGCAAACCACCAAATATTTATTTTGAATAAAAGGTTTGTTTTATTTTTTAAATACTGTAATGTTTCACATATTTAAAAAATAAAATTCTTTAAAATTCAAAGCTTATAGTTTTGACATCTTTTTGAGATTTATCCAAATAGAAATATTACATGTGGGATTTTGAGAATATTTAATTATGTCATTTCTTTAATTAATATTCTTGATATTGACTCATACTGAGTTCCTTGGTTACTTTGTGGATTTTAATATTACCTACATGAACAGATAAGGTATCTACTTTAGATTTTTTTGTGGTGCCTTGAAGGTTTTGATATTCTATAGTGTAGATATATTAATATTATAATGAAAATGTAGTGAGATTTATTTAAATTTTTCAAAGCTTTTCAAATAATTATAATTATAAAAATTTCATACTCTGCTAATATTAATTTTTTCAATATTCTTTAGGTTTTCAGAAAATACAATTTTAAAGGTAAGTAAATTTTGTTTCAATTTATATATATACAGTTTTACATAAAAATTCAACCAATTTTTATATTTGTAATTTAGAATGTGCTGCTTTAATTCTTACTAGGTATTTCTAATATTTCTATGTTTGGAAAACTTATCTAATAATACTAAATGAAGACAAGATATAAACAATTCATATAACTGTGTTATATGTTTAGGTATCTTTATGATTAAATCAGATTATCATTTGAAAGCATAAAAACCAAAAGATGTAAAGAGTATGGTTGTCAAAACTAGTTAGTGGCCATTGCTTTCATATAATAGGCAATATTGGACATGAAATACTAATCATTTTATGCTTATAAAACATCTCAAACTAAGGGATATAGCATTCTGGACAATTTCTGGTATATTTCTCTTTTTAGAAGTGTGTATATATGTATGTTTGCATGAGTCCATCTTTATTTAATGGTGATATAAATTGATAAAATGAAATCCTGAAGAAATAAATTAATGATTTGTCTCATTAATTCCTTCAAGTGACAGTATTTAAGTTCTGTTACAAGAAGCTTTTAAATTGACATATCTAGAAGAATTAAAGTGTATGTCAGTCTTCTACAGGACTTAAGTGGTCCCACTAAATTGAGCTCTTTTAACATCAAGTACTTTAAAGGAAAACAAAAAGAGATGAGAAACCTTAATTATTTAGTATAGGACACAAAAAGAAAAAAGTAACAACTGCCGATTTCCTTTACTCATCCATAATTGGACCCAAGGTTGAATGTTTTAAAGTGTGAGTCTTCTTTCTGTCAAAGCATGCTGCATGCAGTGAATGTATAGTGGTGATGTTTTTTGTTTCACATCTGAACTTCTGCAGGATCCCTATTTTCAATGGCTTATTCATATATAAAAGAATTTGTATAGCATATCAGAACTTAAAAATATATATGTGTTTATATGTAGGCGTGCTGCAGTAGTTTGACAATAACACAAGATCAATACTTCTTAATTTTTTCTTGTAAAAGTTGGGCCTAAATTCCACAGAACTTGCTCCCCAGTGATGTTAACATTTGCAGTAAGAACTTTCCTATCCTCTATACAAAGAGTGCTTGTTCTCATTATCTTACTTGTGGTAGGAGATTTTTCTAATTCTAGGTATCAAATTATAAACAAATCTTATGTCACATACAAATCTAATTTATTTTCTTAAATTATCTGCATTGAAAAGTTAAAAATATATACATTTTTATTTTTCCTTTTCAAAGATGAAGTAATCCTTAGCACTATTTAGTAGGGAATGCCACATATTCATGCTAAATCTGCTCACTTTTCCTATTACTTCAGATTATTATTGTGAAAAAATCCTTAGTAAGTGTTCTAAAGGTAATTTTAAAAACAAATAGGCCGGGCACGGTGGCTCACACCTGTAATCCTATCACTCTGAAAGGCCAGGGCAGGCAGATTGCTCGAGGTCAGGAGTTCGAAACCAGACTAAGCAAGAGCGAGACCCTGTCTGTACTATAAATAGAAAGAAATTCATTGGCCAACTAATACATATAGACAAAATTAGCCGGGCATGGTGGTGCATGCCTGTAGTCCCAGCTACTCGGGGGGCTGAGGCAGCAGGATTGCTTGAGCCCAGGAGTTTGAGGTGGTGTGAGCGAGGCTGATGCCACGGCACTCACTCTAGCCTGGGCAATAAAGCGAGACTCTGTCTCAAAATAAATAAATAAATAAAATAAAAACAAATAAATTGACACTCAGATAATATAAGTAATTATACTAATTTATATATTATTTAAGCAATGAGATTATGAATTTAGTCCAGTGATCTTTTTAAATTTCTATTTCACATAAGTCATATTATATCTACCAAATAAATTTTCATATTTTCTTTTATTTTTGATTTTTTTTTTAGGTATGGGGTCTCCATATGTTTCCCAGGCTAGATTTAAAATCCTAGACTCAAGCAATCATCCTGCCTCAGCCTCCCAAGTAGCTGAGCTACAGGTGTGCAGCAACACATGCAGCAAATTTTCAAATTATTAAAAGCCTGATTACATTTTACAACCACAAAAATTAGAGAATAAGCACACTTTTTTGAACACTATATATAAACATTTCTCACCTTCTGTCTCTCTTCTCACTCACACACTACATATATACTCTAGTTGTGATTACTTACGCTAATCTCTCTCATCAGTAATCATGTTTAATGTATTCCTGCATAGCATTTGTTATCAATACTTAGATATTAACTCATTTTAAATAGTTTTTAAATATGATATCTACTCTAATGACTTCTATATCACAATCATAATGTTGCTGTTGGCATTAATTTTATTATTCATTCATATTTATGAAATTAGTTTTTCTTTCTCTCTCTGACAAATGACATCTGATTTTCTCAACATAAGGTTGTAGCTGTAATGTTTGGGTGAGGACATCACTTTATTGGTGAGTTTTATGCTTAATTGACAGATGCCCCACAATAACAGTAGACATGGTACTCAAGAGAGAAATTCTTTATATAACTTTATTGTTAAAGCCTATGATTTAGAGACTAATACAGTGGAGTTCATTGTGCAACTTACTGTGAAATTTCATGATTTATTATGCAGTTCTTAGGAGCTTATTGAGTGTCCCTATTGTCACACTTCATGATTTACTGAGTTATACAGAAGAGCTTATCACATAACTTGATAGCGGAATTCTGATTTACTGTGAAATAGTTGTTCCAATGTGTTTCTACAATGGGAAGAGTTTATCTAATGCTTCCTAATTATAGACAAGCCTCATCAAGCACTTCAAAGCAAGTAATATCTCTAAGAAAGCTTTGAGTACATCTTTTGCAATGGGAAAATTTCTCCTCTCAAAATGAACATTTATCCTGATTTCCCGGATATAGCATTTAAGTCTGTAAATTGGCCCTAAGAAAATGAAAAGCTGTTTCTACTTTATGTAGTAATGTACCATGATGACACATCAATTGATGATATAATTATTTTTCCAAACACTAAAGTTCAATTTTTCTAAAAAATAATGAAGTCACTATCCTTGAAAGAATTAAAGGTTTCTGATTATTATTTTTTGAGCTTCGCATCATCTTGTGTATTGGTTACCAGGAAAAGAAGAGCCCCTGCCGGAGTGTACAAAAATGGCTAAACTCATTCAAGGTTTTAGGTGGCAAAATGCAGTATATCCCCAGACTATGTGTGTATTGCTACTATTAAATTGGAACTAACCTACGAGCTGACATATGCATAGAAGGATGTATAACTCCATGGAAATCTATCAGTGGAGAGGAGGAAGGAGGAGATGGGTGAAAACTTACCTAATAGGTACAATGAACACTATCTGGGTGACGAGAACACTTACAACCCTGACTCGAGCATTACAAAACAGTCCTTGTAACCAAAAATATTTGTACCCTCATAATACTTTGAAGTAAAAAAAAAAACTATTATAAAATACAACTGATTGGGAGATAATTTGGAAAAAAATAAGATCCAAAGAATGGCATTACTATAATCTAATGAAATATCTCTCCCCAAAGGGCAGTCAAGAATAATTATGTAAGATACAGACCCTATCAATTAACAATTGTGCAAAACCATATAAATACAGTATTTATAAAATAGGTAATATATATGGAAATGAATATATTATAGGAAGGAGGCAAAAATTTAATTTGCTTTTAAGAAATTGAAGATATGGCAATAGAACCATTACCAGTAAAACTGAAAGTAGACTCTATTGAAAAAGGACAAAGATCCTTTGAAATGAATTGTGGAATACACAGCAATCAAGAAACAAGATGCCAGGAGCAGGAATGAAATATATACCAACAACGTATCCTTGATGTGAATCGCTAATGGAAATGTATTAGTGCTTATAATTCAATCATAACCACATATCATATAGTAGTTATTTCTATAATGACTGCTATCAAATCCACTTAGAAGGTGTAGATGATTATTATTCCAAAACTCTACTTTTGTACTTAAATACCAATTAAGGGAAGCATCCATCCCTCGAACACAACACACCCATACACACACACACACACTAGCAATACACTTTCACACAGACATCCCCACACAGTTTATCAAATAGAAACATTTAAAATTTGTACTTTGGTGTTGAAAATTCACACTCTTAGTCAAGAAATCAAATAGGGTTGGTGGACACTAATTTATTCAACTTCATTTCTCTATGCTACATAGAGATGAAAGACTGAGAGAAGCTGATATGCAGAGTCTCTCTATACATTTTGTTGCATCTAATTTCAGTCTCATTTCATTCTCTTGTCTTTCATTTATTGTTACAATTACTTAAATTATTCATTAATATATAGGGGTATTTTGAACAAAGGGCATATGTGCTGTAAAGGCCAAGTATTTTAAACCATCCTAAAATATAATTTCCTTAGAACCGAAGCCAATCCAGATCCTACTGAATAACTCATTTGAGAGAATCACATCCAATATGGATTCTGTCAAAGAAAACTCAACAAGTTGTAAATCATCTTTTATGTATTATGCACCAACAAGATCACTCACCCAGTGCCAATTCTAGAAAAATCGGTTTCAATATAGGTTAGCTTGTGTTGTATTTCTTTAATAAAGCTTTCAGAAATTGTTTCTTTTATAATTTCAAATTATCATGAGTATAAAAGTAGGCCCTGTAGTAGTCTGTTTGTAATGAAAATGAAGGCTTCGAGGGAATCATAAACTCAATAGCACTCAAGTGGGCTATTGAAAAAATAATGCCATTATTGCAATAGCAAACATAATCAACTATATAAATACTTTCTTATCTCATTTGAAATATGCACAGTACATTTTATCAAGCATTTTACAAGTACATTATTTTCTCTCACAGCAGAGAAATCATGTAGGAGCTAAAACTTTAAAAGCTTTGTTGTGCATGTATTGATAGATTATGCATTATTAGATGTATATTAGAGAATCATGTTTTCATGAAAAGAAATAAGTGCTCTATTCAGCAAAAATGTTCCCCTCTTCCTCAGACTATATAAGATGTTTGGCTTCCTGTGGTAGGCTTTTTAGTCAAATTGTTGGAGTCTTTCCAAAGACAGTCAAAATGAAATCAGAGGTTGCAGCATTTTAATATCTCTTTGAACTTAAGCATTGCTGAAGTACTCAGAAATCTGCAAATTTGCCAGCTCTCTTGTGGGCCTTTGTAGAGTGTTGGTAGTTAATTAATTATTCCCTCATAATCAACTTTGCAGTGTAATGGCAACTGTTTATTTTATTAACTTTATCAAATGGTTAATGAAATATTAACCTGCACGATGTGTTTTATTCAATTTTAAACTTTTATTAAATTTTAGCAGAAATATGTAGACACAAGTAATAAAAAATTGCATCTAAATATTGATATTAGAAAAAGACAGTTTAACCAGTAGAATAGCCCCAATACATTTAAACTTTTGTTATTGTTTCTTTTTGATTCTTATATATGCTACACATTACCTGAATATCAGTAATAGAGTACATAACTCAATCTCCAGTCTTCCTGTTGAGGACTATTCTGTATTACATAGCAAAATATATATTTTGTGAAAGAACAAATATGTTTTTAACATTGAAAGAAAAAATATATTCATATAAAACTATGTTTGCTTTTTTGGATCTGACTAATATAATTCAGTTGCAGAGGGATGTGCTATCCTATAGTGTCCTCTGCTATACAGATACCAGGCATGTTGCCCAAAGATAAATGGATAGATGGATGGCTGTGACCTCTGAACTTAAAGCTGAGTCAGAATAAGTGCAATACCTACAGCTCTGACTATATGTCTCTTTCTGACCTGGACTTTTGTATGTGTGTGTCATGTACTCCAGTGAAAATAGCAGCTTTTAACGGTGTGATATTTCTGTTTCATCCATTACTCTATATTTATGATATAGACTCTTTCCTGGAAAATAGAAATAAATAAATAGATATATGAGATAATCAATTAAATATTTTTGTGAATATTTATATTTTATTTATATATATTATTTGGACATTGCAGTAGCCCTGAAAGTCAAATATTTCAATCCAAATTTTACAAATAAACCTAAACTAAAGGTTTTGTTCCATCCTGGTTTAACAATAATTGTCAATACAAGTTAGGGATTATCAAGCCCAGAATTAGTAATGTATGTCTTTTTTTTTAAAGCACGTCTTTAAAAATATTATTTTTACATATTTTTTACTATACTATAAGTATTTACATATGCAAATATAATTTGACAGTCTTCAATTCTAGACACGCCCATCAACAGAGAAAATAACTTTAATTAGTTCCTATCTATAAAAGCTATATTTTTAATTCTATAGAATATTATAAAAAATGATAGCACATATTTAACTGAAATTCTTTTATTCCATCACATAAATATTCCTAAATTCAAATTTTCAAATTGCTTTTTTCTTTATTAAATGTTGCTATTTTAATCACTGCTAATCTGGAATTCTTTAAGCTGTATATTTATGCTTGCAATATTATAGTGGTCCTCTAGCATAAATACTGAGAAAAAGAGTATTTTATTTCCAGGGAGTTGATATATAGAGCATACATTTGATAATTGCTCTTAATGTTGTGAATTTGTGGCTTCTAAGTTTGAAAATACACCTTATAGAATCTTCTATTAAAATCATATAATATTTATACATATCCTTTTCAATTGTTTCAATATTTTATAATATACATAATATTTGAGATGTGTATGGGGTTTTGTGTCATAGAAGAAATACATATTAGTTTCTCTCAATTAGGTAAGCAATTGTTACAAATCAAGTATGGATTTGTACCAACAATGTACTCACTGTTTGAAATTTTACCTTTTTCATATATTGACTCCTCATTTAGTCCTTAACTTTGATTTTATACATTCTGGTATTTTTCATTGACTATTTGTGATCTTCAGTGAACTGTCTATGCAAGTATTACTAGTCATATAGACAAAGTAATGGAGGAAGGACACAAATGGACAACAACTTGCTGCCTTTTCCCTAGTCAGCTATCATTGTTTATATTTCACACAGTTTACTCTTTTAAATTCCTAACATTCTGAACAAAAAAATCTAATTTCTGCATAAATTATTGATCAGAGATAAGGAGCAATTCTGTGGCCCTAATACATGCCAGACAAGTGCTAATGTCCAGCATTGTTTAAAAATTATTTTTAATTTTTATTTATTGACTTAGTTTGTGGAAGTAGTAAAATGAAAGTGCTCATCCTGATGAAGTAAAGAGTGCTTTATGATATTAGTGTAAATGAGACAAAAAAGAAATGTGCAAGAGTAATGAAACTTGATGTTTAATTACATTATTTTTGTTAAAATTCCAAAATATTCAATAATTATGCAATATGGAAAATAATTTTCTAATTTTCTAAAAATTAAATATACTTGTCTTATTTAGGTTTTGGTGATGAGTATCCAATTATAAAACACACATAACACTTAAAATTTTTAACATTTACACTTTATAAATAATTTTATTTTTATTTCAGAATATTATGGGGTTACAAATGTTTAGGTTACATTTATTGCCTTTGTCCCACCCAAGTCAGAGCTTCCAGCGTGTTCATCCCCGAGATGGTGCGCACCACACCCCTTAGGTGTGTATATACCCGTCCCTCCTGCCCTCTCGCATCTGCCCAACACCCAATGATTGTTATTACTATATGTCCACTAAAGTGTGGATCAGTTAATACCAATTTAATGGTGAGTACATTTGGTACTTGTTTTTCCATTCTTGGGATATTTCACTTAGTAGAATGGGTTCCAGCCCTATCCAGGATAATACAAGAGGTGCTAGATCACCATTGATTTTTGTGGGCAAGTAAAACTCCCTGGTATAGATATGCCACATTTTATTAATCTACTCATGTATTGATGGGCACTTTGGTTGATTCCACATCTTTGCATTTGTGAATTGTGCTGCTATAAACTTTTGAGTGGAGATGTCTTTTTAAGAATGTCTTTTGTTCCCTTGGGTAAATGCCCAATAATGGGATTGCTGGATCAAATGGTATTTCTACTGGTAGCTCTTTGGGGTATCTCCATATTACTTTCCACAGGGGTTGTACTAGTGTGCAGTACCACTAGCAGTGTATGAATAAATGATTTCACACAGCAAATATACATAAATACATGAGATCGTTTCAAATTACCTTTGTAATTGGAATAATTGTGTTAATTTAAAAATATTTTCTTAGATGAGATTATGTGAAAAATACAGATTATGTGTTACTATTCAAGTGTGTGACATGTCTTCATATATAAACTTTGCTTCCTTTTTAATTTTCATTTTTATTTTTTTATTTCAAGAAAATATGAGAGTACAAACATTTTGGTTGCATTTTATATCTTTGCCTCTCCCTAGCAAGGGTTAGAGATATGCCCTTCCCCTCCACAATGCTCACCACATCCCTCAGATGTGGGTCTACTCCCCTAAACCCTGAATCCCTGGTGAACACCACCACCCTTTGAGTACGATATTGATAATCGGTTAGTACCAATTTGACGGCGAGTACATGTGGAGCCCATTCTTCCAAACTTGTGTCACTTCACTTTGGATAATGGGCTTAATCTCAATCCAGGATAATATAAACGGTGCTAGCTCACTGTTGTTTCTTAGAATTGAGTAATATTCCATTGTTAACATATACCAAATTTTAATAATCCACTCATGAATTGATGGGCACTTGGGTTGTTTCTACATCCTTGCAATAGTGAATTGTGCTGCCATAAACATTCAGGTGCAGATGTCTTTGTTATAGAATGTCTTATGCTCTTTTGGGTAGATGTCTAATAATGCTATTGCTGGGTCGAATGGTATTTCTATTTTTAGCTCTTTGAGGTATCTCCAAATTATTTTACACAGAGGTTGCACTAATTTGCAGTCCCACCAGCAGTGTAAGAGTGTTCCTGTCTCTCCACATCCTTACTAGCATTTGTTTGTTTGGGATTTTTTTGATAGAGGCTGATCTTACTGGGGTTAGGTGATATCTTATTGTGGTTTTGATTTCCATTTCTCTAATGATTAGAGATGTTGAGCATTTTTTTATATGTTTACTGGCCATTATTCTGTCTGCTTTTGAAAAGTTTCTGTTCATTTCCAATGCCCATTTCTTGATGGGGTTGTTTGATTTTTTCTTGTTAATTCTTTTGAGTTTTAGATAGATTCTTATTATCAGACCTTTATTGGAAGTGTAGAGAGCAAATTTTTTCTCCTATTCTATAGATTTTCTATTTGCTCTAATGATAGTTTCTTTGGCTGTGTAGAAGATTTTTAATTTGATCAGATTCCATTTGTTTATATTTCTTGCTGCAGTCATTGCTTTGGGGGTCTTCTTCAAGAATTCTTTGCCTAGGCCAGTGTTTGAAAGGATCTTCCCAACATCTTCTTCTAGGATTCTTAAGGTTTCATGCCTTAGGTTTAAGTCTGTTATCCATCTTGAATGAATTTTTGTGAGAGGTAGGGATCCTGATTCATTCTTCTGTATGTACCTATCCAGTTTTCCCAGCACCATTTATTGAAAAGATATTCTTTTCCTCAATGTATATTTTTGTCTGCTTTATCAAAAATTAGATTACCACATGCAGGTGGTTTCATCTCTAGAATCTCAGTCCTGTTCCAAAGATTGATACCTCTGTTCTTGTGCCAGTCATAGGCTGATCTAATTCAGGAAGACTGATGCCTCCAGTTTGTTCTTTGTACTTAAGATTGTCTTGGCTATATGAGATTTTTTTCTGGTTCCATACAAAGTGAAGAATTATTTTTTTCTAGATCTGTAAAGAATGATGATGGTACTTTGATGGGGATTGCGTTTATAAAAAGTCCCGGACCAGATGGCTACACTTCCTAGTTTTACCAAACATACAAAGATGAACTCATACCTATACTACAGAAATTATTCCACAACATTGAGAAGGATGGTATCCTTTCTAACTCATTCTATGAAGCCAATATCGCCTTGATACCAAAGCCAGGAAAGGACACAACAAAAAGAAAATTACAAATAGAATTCAGCAGCACATCTGAAAAATAATTCACCACGACCAGGTGAGCTTTATTCCAGCGATGCAAGACTGGTTCAACATACATAAGTCTATAAATGCAATTTGCCTCATAAATAAAAACAAGAACAAAGACCATATGATTCTCTCAACAGATGCAGAAAAAGCATTTCACAAAGTCCAAAACACCTTTATGATAAAAACTACTAACAAAATAGGCATAGGTGACTCATACCTTAAAATTATCAAGTCCATTTATGACAAACTCATGGCCAATATCATACTGAATGGGGAAAAATTGAAGCCATTCCCACTTCTAACCAGAACTTGACAAGGATGCACACTATCTCCTCTTCTATTCAACATAGTGCTCAAAGTGCTTCTTTATCTTATATATAAGTTACACAGTTATCTTATATATAAGTTACACAATTGGATAATTGTTTTACAAAGGTTAGTGCTTTGTGTTTCAGTTTCAAATACAGAAATAACCTTTAAAGAACCATCCAAATATTCTTAATTTATTTTGAGGATTTTTGTGTTATGTGGCCAATTAGAATTGTTTATAAGTATCTCATTACTATTAAGGACATTTTATATTTTGTCTTATTCTTCTAATAAGATAAATTATATTACCAGATTTATTTATAGAGTAGTTCACAAGGTGTTGAAAGAGCATATTATTAATATGATTAAAATCACCACCATTCTTTCTTATGAGAAAAGCACTATATGTATTTTGAGTTTTAATCTCTTTTCATATCAGCATTTGCTACTAAGCTTTCATAATATCACTACATTAAATGAGAAAGCTTTCATTTATATTTCTCTTTCTCAAAGTACAAAAATGGTTTTCTGTGCCATGAAAATTGATAAAAACTTGGTCTAGTACTATCTTGGCTGGTTGCCTACCTTGGATATAATTCTTTGAAAGCTTTTTCAATTTCTTCATCCATTATTAAGTCTGTTTAAATTTTTCTTTTTTCATAATTAAATTTTGATAATTAATATTCTGAGGAAAACCTCAGTGTCATATTCATATAATAGTGATATACAGCATTGTACTTGGCATTTTATTTTTATGATCATGACATTCCCTCTGTGATTTTATTGCCTTTCTAATTGCTCATTTGTTTAATGTGACTGTATAGAGTTAACAGGAAGAAGCCCAGCAACCTGTTAGAATTCTGTATGGTTTGGCTCCATGTTTGGCTTTGTCCACTCAGTACAGCAGAATTTGAATCCTGATGGTAGCCTCCAATGAAGAAAGTCCAGGAAGATTTTTATCTCCTTCCACAGGAAGAGCTTACTTCCATCCTTTACCTCCCCAAATGAACTTTATCTGTCTGTCTGCTTGTACCCCTTCTACTTCTTCCTATGACTACAAAACCCTTTCTCAGACTATTATGATCAATGCCCTAATTATAGATACATCAGCCCTTCTGTTATTACTTGGCCTTTGATATTGTGCTTTCAAATAGTTTCCAGATATTATACACAGAAGCAAATGCGTAGAGTATCTGAGAATAAATTATGTTTGATCAATGAATAAATTGATTAATGTAATAAAATAACTTCCAGCCACATTAGAAAAGGCCTTGCTAAAGTTTGAAGGTAATGCCCTAGGGTCGTCAGAGTCAACTAAAATCATAGAGACAAATATCTAAATAAAATGATTCTTTTAGTAAAGAAGAATTGTAATTTGTGTCATACACAAGACCAAAGAGGTCTTTGATATGTTTGTAGAACAAAAATGTTGCGGGTTTCATTAGAAGAAGAATATCACTTACTGCTTTGAAAAAAAACTCATTGGCACTAGGGAAGTTTTTGGGAGCTGGCAAACACTGATTAGTGAGTGAAGGCAATAGGTATTAATAGTCTTAGTGAAGGCAGTTTGTTTTAGCAGCCACTTGATAAAACTAGTTTCAAGGTTATAGAAGTTCCTTTCGTCAGATGGCTTGCGATGTAATCCCTGGGCAGGCGCTTTTTTCCCCAAGTGGAATTTTTTGTCCCCTGGTCTCTTGCCTGGACTCTAGTTGGGTATGAAAAGATAACCACATACTCTTTTTGCTTAAGTTGGTTTGGGCTATAAGTAGTCATGTCTGGTTCCATACAAAGTGTAGAATTCAGAGGACATAATCAGATGGAAAAACATACGTGTTCGTGGATCAGCAGAATCAAGATTGTGAAAATGTCTATACTACCCAAACTAATCTACAGATTCAACTAATCTACAGATTCAATTCAATCCCTATTAAAATGCCAACATCATTTTTTGCAGATCTGGAAAAAATATAGTTAAATTTTTTATCTTCCACAGTTTGTCAAACATATTAGTAATATTCATAAATTCTCCTTCCATCCATATTTGAAAATATATCTAGGGTACAATGCTAAACTACTTGCCTTCAAACTCCCAATACAAAATTTAGGAAATATAAAGTAAACTAAAAATCACTATAGAGTATGTATATAATTATTATACGTTATACAAATATGATCAAAACAAACATATGTATAGGAAACTTTGAAGGATGAAGAGGTTGGCTCTTATATATTCATGAATACGCAAACTATTGGAAACAGGTGACAAGTTTTACTAGGTATATCTAAAGGCGAAAATACATTCTAGAAGAAAGAAGAGTGTGAATAAAGAGAGAATAAGACATGTAGACAAATAAAAGAAACACTGTCATGTGTATCACACATATGTCTACATATATGCATAAATACATACATATACCTACATACATGTAGGTATATGTATACACATAATATACGTGTACACATACTATACATGCATATTTGTATGCATATAATGCATATATAACTGATGTATGCATACAAAAATTAACATACATGTATATGTGTGTATATAAAGGCATATATGTGCATACACATATCACATACACACAATAGGACATTTCACTAGAACAAAGCACTGGAGGAACCTGGAACTCCCCTGCCTTAGGAAAATAGTGCCTAGTATTTTAGAAAGTGCTCATTATATATTTGTTGCATAAGGAATAATGAAAGCAATTGTGACTACAACAGGCAGGAACCCAAATTCATATTATTTAATGTCATAGTTGTATTTCAATTATAATATAAGAGTATCAAAATGTTACTGAAGTATTTTAATTAGGAAATGCCATAATCAGATTTGTGTTTTTGAAGCAAACTATCATAAACAAAGTGACTATACTAGAAGAGGGCAGATTGCAAACATAATAAAATGTTAAATCAGTCGGCAATATTTTGAGTGCAAAGCAGAGAAGCCATATTCAAAATAACTTAGATTATTAACAAGGAAATCTAATTAAGGTATAATGTTCAATAACAGAATGCTTTGATCAGATCAAGAATGATCAGCAATATAGCAAAAAAAATTATTTACAGAAACAAATATGACCAGGATATATTTATCTATCTATCCAGCACTCTTTTTTATTCCTTATTGGCTTCCTCTTCCATATTTGTTAATCTTAAATAAAAATGTATGATCTTCCCCCTTAGGTTGGGGAAGAAGGTTGTTCAAGGAGTTTAACTTTTGTGATTGCTTAGCAAAGTGGGGACTAACTAAAGAGATCTGCAGAATAACATTGTACTTAAAAAAAAACTATTGTACACTTAAAAAAATTTTAAGGATATATATCATGTTAAATATTATTACCAGAATTAAATAAAATCTTAAAAAAAAAACCAGGGAGGTAATTCTGTTTGTCCAACTGATATTAAAAGCTTGGATGGTAATCTGCAATCTAGGAATGGGAAATATAAAGTGTGTGGCAATAGTTCAAACTTCATTTTTTAAGTATATATCTTTAAAAATATGTAGAGTGTTTTTAGTTGAAGGATTCAAATGGATGCTACATAAATAAAATAATATATTGTCTACTAGTCTGTCTATTTTAGTAATCACTCAAATAAATGATGACAACAGTAACTTCCTTAACATACACATGTAAGAAATAATGACTGTAAGATGTGATATTTCAACAATGAAATTGATACAGTAGTGAGCAATTAATATAAGGATGTGAATGAAAAAGCTCCCAGTATTCTGTCCTGGGAGACTTAACTTGGAGGACAGTTAATTAGGTTGTGGGCATACTGCTATAGTGGGAAAATCAGCTGGAGATATCATTTGGTCACCTACTTGGACTTCATGAGTATCATTTTGCTTAGAGGTCCTGTTTAATTTTTGTCTATTCTTGACCAAGTGGAGTGTGGATTCTTAGGAGGAAAGAGAGCATAAACAGGGACTCTGAAGAGTAGTTATACAGGAGAAGAAGGAGATTAATCTTTTATGATTGCTATAATAACACATATAGAGAGAGATAAATGGAGGGAAAATGGTATCCTAACAATCAGACAAAAACAAGAAATTTGAGCAGTTTCAAAATCTCAAAAGAGTCTTGTTCATTATAATTAACCTTTAGGAGGTCAATGTTGAAATTGATTTTAGCATCACTGTAAGGAATTGAAGGAAGAAACAAGATTATGGGATGTGATGCAGTGATTGAATGTGAGATAGTGTAGACTAAACACTGTCTGCAGCCTGGAAGGAATTGCAGCTAAAGCAATACTCCATTTCTAGAGTGCTGCCCTATTGTACTCTTTTCATAAGAAATATAATTGTTATGATTTAACATTAAAAGATAAAAAACTTTTAAAATTTTAAACCTTTTCTTATTTTTGCTTGGTTTGCATATTAAATTCCTTTATTGTGAATTATAGCACTTACACAGAAGTCCATTAAATTAAAATGGTCTGGTCAATAATTTGTCATAAATTAAATACCGATGTAACAATAACAAAGGTTACAAAATAGAACCTTGCTGGAACTTCCTAAAATTCCCCTGCAATTACTCTCTATCCTTTTCAAACATAACCACAACTTTACATTGACTTGCATGAGTGTGTCTCTTTGTGTGTGAGCACCGTGTAAGCATGCAACACTAAACACTGATTTATAAATTACTTGCTTTAAATCTAAGTATGATTAAAATGAAAGATCTCTGACAAAAGCATGAGTTCAATCACTTGTAATTTGTCAATACTTCCCAAGTGTAGGTAAATTTTTATAAAAGTATGATGTGTTTTAAAAATATATTTAGTTCTATATTTGCATAATTTAAATCTATAAAGTTCACTGATTGTATTTTTCAAATTTTCTAAATTTCCTTATTAATTATTTGTGGTAGTTCTCTTACTGAGAGGTTCGTGTTATTTCTTACTCTGAATGTAACTTTGTTTCTTTCTCATTTTAATTCTAAGAGTTTTTATTTCATTATTTTTAGAAATTTTTTAGATACACATAAATTTAGAATTATAATTTTGTGATAAATTTAAACCTTTATTATCATAAAATCTCTCTTTAGTAAACCGTTTTTTTCAAATGCCAATTTTCTCTTATACTGTTCAGTTTTCTTTTGCTTATCTTTTTGATAAATTGTTTTTTCTTCTTCAAATTACTTTCTCTATCCTGACATATATTTCTGTTGCAAAGAGCATATAAGTAAATAGGTTAACCCCTGTGCCTGTAACTCTGCTTTTCAGTTTTGAATGCATATTTTACATTTTCATTTTTTCTAATCAGGCTACTCTGAAACCTATGTTAATCCAGCACACCGCATTATCTCATTTGGCCATCAATTGTTCTTGAATGCCTCATTTTTCTTTAAGTGTCCTTCAGTTTTGTTCACATTAAATTACTATTTAAAGATGGATAACTTAGTGTCAAAGTGGTTATAAACTGAAATGCAAAATTGGTCTTATAATTGCATAGCAGTGCTCAATTATAAGTTGTCCATTCAGATGGTAGAACATATGCTTATATAATTTTATAATGAAAACAAATATGCATAAACTCACATATGCATTTACAGACACAATAAACTTACAAACTCCTGTTGAAATTCACCTAAGAATTTATTTAGAGGCACATATTTTTCTTTGAAACTCAGGTTGAGAAAATTTGCTGATATTAAAACCTAAAATAACTGTCTGACAGTTGTATGTGCACATTCTTTCCTCTGTCTTATTCTCCTGTTCTCTCAAACACAGTCCTACCAGGCGTTTGAACCAAATTCTGATCCTATAAAAGTCCCAGTGTCTTCTTTGATCCTTAAATCTATGGACGATGCTTACTCTTTATCTTGCTTAACTAATCTTTTGTCAAAATTGATCACTTCCACCTGCGAATAGCCATTAAGAGCACCAAGCCCATTTCTTTTACTGGGAAGGTTGATCTATACTGGGATTCCATCCTAGCAGAACTGGTCTCTCTTATGGTATATTTGAATCTATGTAGTTATAAAAACTGGCAAAGTTCTAGCACCCAGATTATTCAACACTCATTATCAAAACATGTGTTTGTATACTACTGTAGGATGACCATGGTTAATGAGAATATATTATATATTTTCAAATAGCTCAAGAGGAGGATATTGAATGTTCCCAACACAAAGAAATGATGGGGCATATGCTATTTGCCCTTATATTATCACTATACATTTAATGTGTTGCAATATCATTACACACACCATGAATTTGTACAATTATTTGCCAATTAAAAAAATAAAAAAGTACAGCCATGCTATATTCTATATACAAGGAACATAATTTTAGTTTAAATATATAGATAAATTAAAAATAAATCAATGTAGAAAGATATACCATGAAAACAATAAATCTAAGAAAAGTGGAGGAACTATTTGAGTATTAAATAAAATATACTGCAAGACAAAGAGCATTACTAGAAATAAAGGGACATTTCATAATGATAACAAAGACAAGAACCTTAAAATATATGTCAGAAATTCACCAAATTAATTGAGAGGATAGAAGGTAATATTTAACATATGTCTTTCATTAGTTGATAGAAAAATATTTAGGAAAGTCATAAATGATATAAATGAAGTTATCAAAATCTTTAATGTGATTGACATGTATAGAAAGAACACTCTCTGCAACAACTACAATTTGAGATTTTTTTTCAAGTACATAAAGTACACCCACAGAGAGAAAACATTTTTTTCTGGACTAAAACTGATTCGCAAGTACATTTAAAAGTACCGAGTCATATGAAGTTGTATTCTCTGACAAAACGGAAATAAATTTAAAATTATAATAGTAAGTTATATTTGAAACTGTAAAAATACAGAAGTTAAACAATTCACATCTAAGTAGATAATGACTCACAGATCAAATCACAAGAATAATTGAAATATAATTTGAATTGAATGATCATTGAAAATGTAATATATGAAAATTCATGCAAGTAAAGATAAAGTAGTTCTTAGCTGGAAACACAGCTAGCTATAAAGCCTAAAATATCAATAAATAAAATATTTAAAGCTTTAAACAGTAATAAAGAAACATTGAAAAACAATAGTATAATATTATCTTAAAATATGGAAGAATATAATTAATAATCCCAAAATAAGTAGAAAGAAGTAAATAGTAAAGAAGCATAGATTATACATTTGGCAAAACTGAAAGATGATTCTTTCAAAAAAATAAAAAAATGGACAAATAGCTGACTAATCAAAACAAAAAATAGAGCTTAAAAATTACCATATAAAGGATCACAGTGGGGTTATCAACAGACACTTTACAGATACAAAATGCATAAATGTAATACTATGAATACCTGTATGACCAAAAATCTTAAAGTTTAGAAGAAATTTGAAAATATCTTCATAAATGTAACTTAAGAAAAATGACATAAGAAGAAATACAAAAACAAAATAACTATATATTCAGGAATAAACCTGAATAACTCTAAATAACCCAAATTCAGGAATTTGAATTTTTTAAAAAAATTAATTGACATATTTGTACATATTAATATTTATGGGATATATGGATATTTTGAAAATATGTTTATCATATTATCAAATGTGTAATGATCAAATCAGGGTGTTTAGGATATCCATCATCTCAAATAGTTGTTTTTCTTTGTGTTGGAACATTTCAAGTCTTCTAGCAATTTTGAAGCATGCAATAAATTATTGTTAACTAAAATTTCCACATCGTACTATAGAACACTAGAATTATTCCTTCCATCTAAAAGTATTTTGATACCCCTTAACCACCTTCTCTTCATCTCCTCTCTCCTTTTCTCTTCTCAGGCTCTGATAACCATGATTCTATTTTTTACCTACATGAGATCCACTTTTTTATCTCTCACATATGAATGATAACATGTATTAATAATGTTTTTATTTCTGCACCTGGCTTATTTTACATAGCAAAATGACATCTACCTCCATCCATACTAGTGTCAATGGCAGAATTTCATTCTTTTTTATTGTGGAATAGTATTCTACTATGTATGTATACTTCATTTTCTTTGTTCAGTCATCTGTTGATGGAGACTTATGTTGATTTGTCCACTTGGCTATTGTGAGTAGTGCTGAAATAAACATGAGAGTACAGATATCTCTTTGATATTTTGATTTCCTTTTTTTCAAATATATACTCAGTATTTGGGCCATTGGATCATGGTACTTCTATTTTTAGTTTAGTGAGGAAACTCCATAATGTTTTTCATATGGGCCTATTAATTTATTTTCCTACCAACACTGTATGAGTGCTCCTCTTTCTCCACATCTTCTCCAACATTTGTTATTTTTTTTGATAGTAGCCATTTTAACGGGGATGATATAATATTCCACTATGGTTTTGATGTGCATTTCCCTAATGAATAGTATTGTTGAGCACTTCTTCATACCTGATGACCATTTGTATGTCTTGTAAGAAATGTTATTCAGGGCTTTTGCTTATTTTTAAATAAGATTACAATTATTATTATTTTATTTTGCTATTGACATGTTTCAGTTCCATATATTTTCTTGTTATTTATTCCTTATCAGATGGACAGTTTTGAAATATTTTCTACCATTCTGTAGGTTGTCTGTTCACTTTTTGATTTCTTTTGCTATGCAGAAACTTTTTAGATTTTTATAATTCCATTTGTCTATTTTTTGCCTTGCTTACATGTGCTTTTGCCCAGACCAAAGCAATGAAGCATTTCCCCAATGTTTTTCTTCTAGCAGTTTCATAGTATCTCCCATTCACCTGTTTTTTTTTCTTCTTCTTCTTTTCTATTTTGTGTGTTCCACACTCTTTCTCTGCAGTTTCACAACATTGTTCTTGAAGGGGAGTGATCCACTCCCACATAGCCATCGGAGTTCTTCACCTCTTTCTCTGGGAGCAGAGAGCCAGGAAGTCACCTCTACTCCACCATTTTTCACCCCCTCCCTGTTCCTGTCTTTCGTCATTCCATTAAATTAGTTGTAGTTCATAGTATTTGAAGATGTCTAATTATTTTTAATTCTAATGCTAAGTTGCCAACATGTTTTTATTCTTTTTTTATTACTTAGGTAATTGGAAAAATAAGGGTATTAATTGTAAGCATTCAAAATCAGAGCTTATTTGAAGGTCCTCACATTTCTCTTGACTGTTTTTCTATATGACTTTCTCTCTTTTGTCAAAAATGAATAGAAGATAATATGTGGCAATTTTGCAATCTAGAAAGATAGGTAAAGAGTTGTAAGGCTTACATGTATGCATTGGTCTCTGAATGCATGTGTGTACTGTGAACATTCACTGACAAATGAAAGACATATGCTTATTTAGTGGATTTTTATAAGTATTCATTCTGGAAGAGATAATAGAACTTGGATTTCAACTCTATAGAATTTAGTTTGAATTTCTAGTTTGCATAATGGTTTAATGAGCATATATTCATATCAAGATATACATATAAAAGGGGTGCTTGGGCAAAGGTAGAATGTATATAAAACCACTCATTTTAAGAACAGAATAACTTATATCATCTTAGATTATTACATTAGTATTTGTGTAGCAAATATGATAATATATAAATAGCTAATTTTTTGTGAGTTCTAAGTATATTCTAGTTATCAACCCCTTATCGGATGCGTAGGATGCAAAAATTTTCTCCCACTCTGTAGGTTGTCTGTTTACTCTCATGACTGTTTCTTTGGCTGTACAGAAGCTTTTTAGTTTGATCATGTCCCATTTATTTATTTTTGTTGCTGCTTTGATTGCCTTTGGGGACTTCTTCATAAACTTTTTGCCTAGGCCAATGTCTAGGAGAGTGTTTCCAACATTTTCCTCTAGAATTCTAATAGTTTCGGACCTTAGGTTTAAGTCTGTTATCCAGCGTGAGTTGATTTTTGTGAGAGGTGAAAGGCGTGGGTCCTGTAATAAAGAAAGTTTTTTTTTTCTATATATTTTTTTTATTTTTTTATTTTGGCATATGATGGGGATACAGATTTTAAGGTTTCAATAAATGCCCTTTCCCCCCTCCCCCCACAAGTATGAGTCTCCAGCATGACCATCTCCCAGACGGTGCACTTCTCACTCATTATGTATGTATCTACCCATCACCCCCCGTCCCCCTGCCCAATACACTATTATTGTAGTACCTATGTGTCCACTTAGGTGCTGCTCATTTAATACAAGTTTGCTGGTGAGTATATGTGGTTTGGGGTCTTTTTGATAAAGGCCATTCTCACTGGAGTTAAGTGATATCTCATTGTGGTTTTGATTTGCATTTCTCTGATGATTAGAGATGTTGAGCATTTTT